>VXAU01002130.1:2778444-2790036 GCA_013399695.1 Formicarius rufipectus | reverse complement strand
TATCTTTTGATGAAGAAAGGATGTGAATGTTCTCTCATTATTTTATATGTCAGTACTGCCACACTAAATTCATATTGGCAAAAAAAGTTATTTCAGATACCTGAATACAAACCAATTTACATATTCAGTACTGTCCAGCCATTCAAGATCTCTCTTTGTCTCAATTTACTGTATAAAGACACAGTTTATTTTTTTCAAACTTACATTTAGTGAAATATATTTTTCATCGTAGTCCACTTCCAAGGGAACAGCAATCAGTTTTTTGAAGGCTTTCTTCATTTGCTCACCGTTTCCAACAGCAAAATAACATAGGATCAAGTTGAAGCCAGCCTTCAGGTTTGGGGATATGCTCATTATGTCTTCAAATGAAGAAATGGCATCAACGTATTGGCCAGTTTTAATAAATGCCACTCCGATATTTTCCATTATTTTCATCCTAAGTAAAGAAATCAGGATTAGGTTGTATTTTTAACTCCCAAATCATATTGTATTCAACACCTGTATTTCATAACCAGGCCTCCTCAAAGAAACTCACCTCATCTCTTTGTGGGCACTAGTAATCTGGTCTAGAGCCATACGGTAGAATTTGATAGCTTTGGAATAGTTCCGTTGTTTTAAATATATATTTCCCATATTTACCTTCAGTATACCTATCAAAAGAAGTCAATGAGTTACATTTTTAAATTGTTCCAAAATGACAGGGTAGAACAGGTTCTTAAAAAAATTTGTCTTCATTACAGGATACCAATGTCCCTTTAAAGCCAAACTGCACATAACTGCCTTCTGTGAATTTCATCCAGGAGAAAATGAAGTAGTGATGAAACCTAGAATGGAAATACCATGTAAAACATGTTCTGATGTTGATTATGAACTGAGGGATGAGGTAGAGATGATTTATGGTGCTTTCTAGGAAGACAGCTGCAAATAAGTATCTCTGAGAAAAGTGCACTGTAGGATGCACTGCAAAATACTAAAAGAATCTTTCAGGAGTGAAAGGCCAAATCAAAAAGGAAAAAATTAGTATTAGAGCAGACAACAGTGTGTGTGGCATGAGAAAATTACAGATTTGGCTTTATGTTTAGCTTAGCCTATGGAAAGAAAAGACTTTGTGAGTCAGTATAGCTTAAGGTGGTTTGGCTCTCCAAGTCAGAGACAGTGATTATCTGTTGTCCACTCAAAACTGGCTGACTCTTGCTCTGAGGGCTGAGATCTCTGTGAGTCAGTACCACACAGATGCAGCCCATTTTGATTGCCTGACTTCCAGTTCTAATCCACCTTAGAATATAACCTACCTCCATTGGTGAACATCTTATTTTTCACTATAACTTGGTAAGTAGTCAGTGCTTCAGCATACATTTCATTAGCAGCATACTGACTGGCCAGATTGAGAAGAACCTGTAGAAAATTGGAATTATAGGTATAAGAAAATACAGTGCCCTCTCAACAGTAACAAACCTGAATTCTTATAGATAATTGCAAACCAATTTTACTTTGGAAGTATTGTTTCTACCAGTTTTAAGCTTCCCTTCTCATGTTCCTTTGTTCTTGCACATTGACATACAGGAAACAAGTTTACTTATTCCAGGTAGTTCTTTTATTTTTTCTAAACGGCTGTTTCAAAAAACAAGTTCTGTTGATGTCAGGTAAAATACCTCTGCATTTTTAACCCAGCTTTACCCTGACCTTCATGGTAAAACAAATCACTAGGTCTGCCTAATTCAATATATTAGTCATTGACAGTTGTCTCTACTGCACAGCCCGGGGTACAACTTTAAATACCCCTCAAGTATTTTTATTTTAAAAATCTACTATTAATTTGAAAAACAGAATATAAATCTAGACACCAGCTTTAAGATTCAGGAATATTACTATAACCTATTTCATGTACTACATCCTCTGCTACTTTATGGTTCAATTTAAAGGCAGTGTCTGATCTTTCCTGTTTTCTTCTCCTGGCTTGTTACATTTTCTAGACTATATTTTTAAAGTACAGGGTTTATATCTGTTTTATTTTGATATGCAAGTTTTTCATGTGAGTAGACAGCTGGAGTAGATATTCATGGGCATCCTTCTCTACTTAGATTGCCTGGGAATAGACTTGATGACATAAATAGATCTTCTCTGATACACTGCTAGGAGCATTGCAACACACACACACTTCAGGAAACACTGAGGTATCTGTTCAGAAGGCCTTTTAGCAATATTTCATTAACTGAAGATTTCTAACCACTTACTGAGTAAGTGAGGTCTAAATTGATACTTTCCGGAGGAGCAATTTGTTCACGTTGTCTCAACAATTCTCTTTCCTGTCTTCCAGCCTCTTTTGCTTTTTCCAGGGCCTTAAAAAAAATACTAGAATTTAACAGTGCCTTGACTCTTACTGACCCAAGATGACAAACAGATATTCAGAACAAGTATGCGGAGAATATACTATACTTATATCTATTTTCTTTAGATGCACAGACTGTTCCAAATGCCTGAAAAATGGCATTATAACCCACAAAAAGGTGTTACTTAGCAATAAGTAGACATACAGACTACTTAGCTGTATAATTTTAGATAAGTACAGTCACACACATGCATATGCCATAAACACTAGATTATGGTGATCCTAGAAGATTATTCTACTTGTATTAATCATAGAAAGTGCAGAGAAACTGTAAAAAAAATATAGAGGGAGCAATTAGGCTTGCCATGTCTCCTCACTGCAGAATCCCAGTTCAGGAAAGTGTTAGAAAGAAGAAAGTGAAGGCAGGAAGTGAACACGCATGTTACAAACATACAAAGGTATGCTGGACATGCACCTTGAATAATTTTTGATGCTGGTAGATTGCTTTCCCTTTTTATCTATCCACAGTGGTACATCACGTGTATGCATCTGATTAAAATTGTGTGCAGACTGGTGTCAAGACCCTTTGCACACATAATGCTCTGGGCCTAAAAAGTGCCATTAGCAGTCCTGTCTGCATCCACAAGGGCACAATGATTAAGAAAGTAATGGTTACTACTCCAGGTAGAGATTTGGCAACCAGCAGTGAAGGAATTACTTCAAGGTACAGCTTGATTCTTAGTCCTTAGGACAGACGGCAAATCCAACTTGACTGTTTCATAGATAATGAGCTGGCAATTTTGGTGACTTCTGCAGGAAAATGGATAGTCTGCTGGACTTGTTAGAAATTAACACAAACACCCTAGAAGAACCGTTGGAATGGTCTGGTATAATCTACATAAGAAATAACCTTTTGACATCAAGACACGAAGAATATTTTTGATGATACATGCAAGGGGCTCAAGAAAAATTAACAAAACAAGTTGGCTCATCTCCTGGTGAAGGTCACATTCAGACATTGTAACAGAAATATATTAGGATAGGTCTGTAAGGATACTTGTCCTAAATGAGCCTAAAACATGGATAGACATCTTTCATACTCTCTGATCAGAAGCTATCAGCAGCAGGAAAAAAATGTTTTACTACAAAAGGATCTTTGCTGGCTTGAATCACCGGTGGCCCACTCCAGTCTAAACACCCACTTTGTGACTCACAGTCTCACAATTAGAAGCCTTCTTGTTTGCTCTCCAGGAAAGCAAACTCCCTATGCTGTGGACTCCCAGGAGAAGATATGCTAAGTGAAATCCTTCTCTCCAAAGGAGCTATCAGGCTATTAGCTCAACAGATAATCCAGAAATCACTGTGAAGGAGTATGGTTGATGTAGCCCGGTGTTCCAGATGGTCATCCTAGGAAGTGTAAGCATAAAGGGAGTCCTTACACAGTGCAGTATCATCCTGACAACACAACTCTCTAGGCTGACCAATCACTATCAAGGTGATCAGTGTACAGTCTTGTCTTAATTTGATTAGGATCACTGGAAATGCTGCACAAACTGAAGAAAGGCATATACCAGTCCTTTCGATCAGAGAAACAAGAATGCTTTCAGAGCTCTGGAACAGCTACTTTTTTTTTTTTTTTCTCAAAAGCAATAGATAAAATGTTTCTTTGTAACAGGCAAAAAAATATGGAATGTCACCAATCCTGGAACAGACCTCAAGACAGTTAAAATCTTCCAATCATAGTCTAATAGACTAAATGTTCACTATACACAAGACAAAAATCATTGATGAAATAAGTATGTACTGGTTCCAAAGGTAAACTAGTGTCTTAGAGAGAGAAAAAACCCTGAAATCTGGACTACTTCTTAATGAAACACTGGATGTTCTTCTACAAACAAAGGGCAGATCCTGCCACTGTAAAATGGAGTATCTCAACTTCAGGAGGCCTGAAACAGGCCAAGAAAGAATCACCACTTAAGAAATCTGCTAAATACAGATAAAATTGTAATGGATAACATGTCTGATAAGAAGCATCACACAGTCTTTGCATAAAAGAGCTAAGGAGGCTTTCAGTGTGTGTGAAGAGCACCAGGCAACATAAAGTCCCTTCAAGTAAGAAAGCTCTCACCGTCACTAGGTCCAATGTGACTCCTGAGAGTTGAATGAATTCCAGATCTCAATGCAAGACAAAGACACCTACAGAAAGATGATTTACCAACAGATGGACTGCAAACCTCAACAACAGATACAGCACATTAAGAGAGCTGATGAAAGATTAAATGATGCTGTACCTGCCATGCTTCATTAGACCTAAGGAGATACTTCAAATTGTCAGAATCAGAGTATGGATAGAAAAACATTCCTTTGTGTGAAACCAAAAGGCAACATTTCTTCTAAGTGCTAATTTGTCCAAACAGCTTGAGCTTTCCAATTACATCTATACTAGACATAAATCTATCATATGGCCTAGAGCCTGTTACTTAGCCACTGGTCACTGGAACAACATCGCTATATTGTTCCCTCTACAACTGACCAAATATATTCAAACTGTCTACTGGAAACAGTTTCTTATCCAAAGTAACCTTCAACCATATCTAGGAATCGTTTAGAAAAGACCCAGTTAGCCTGAGCCAAAACTGTGCCAGTACGATTAATTGATCAGTCCCATTTGAAAAGGTCAGTGGAGAGAGAGCGAAGGATGTTTCTGTAACACAGAAGTCTTAACAAATACATATGCCAGAAATACAGCTCCAACAATTCCTTTGGTAATACAAGGTATCACTAGACTAGAAGAGTCATAACAAAGTTAGAATTAAGATGATTTTCGTAGTTTTAAATGTTTGAATGTCAGTCACTTTAAAATACCTAACTATACAAATTGTTCCTTCACACAACAGCAAAGTGAAGTGAAATCCAGAAAAATTACCAATTTCAAGTCTCCACAGCTGTTGGCAATGCAGCTTTCTTCAACCAGTTCATTCACTTTTTTTTCCAACTGCCTCATCCTCTCTTCTAGACTAAAAGAAAAGCAATGAAAGGATTAACACTAGTATAACCACAAACAAAGCTTTTACACATAACTCAGTTTTTTAACACCTTACTCAATAAAACAGAATAGTCATGTATCATGTCTCAACTAAATGGTTTTCCCATTAAAAAAAAAAAATCTTGTGAAACTATGCCGAAACAAAATCCTCCAAAGATATCACATTCACACTTCCAATCTGAGAACAGAAACCTAAGAAAGCATAAATCCCCTTATGAGAACAATACAGACAGGCAAATTTCATTAACCCAATCTGTTCAGGAGAAGTAACAAAAGAACAACAGATCAGCTTTCAAATCAAACACCTAGTGAAATGAAATATCACATTAAAAGCAATTAATTGAACATTTATTTGCATAGATAACTCCAAAGTATTGCTTGCAAATGCAGGTTGGAACAAAAAGTTGTTATTCATCTAGATATTTTCCTCTGCTAAATAATCAAACATTTCAGTGGAGTTCCCTATTCCTACATAGCTACATTTGAGGAACACAACTTTTGTACTGGAAAGCTCAATGACATTTTCTGAGTGAACTCCACAACATTTGCACCAGCTTGCAAGTTTTTTCCTGAAGTGCTAAGAGAGAAACAGCAGGTGATTTCCTCAAGTTCATCCATGAGAGCTGCAAGAATCATGGCATTCCTTGCCTGTCACACCTACTTCATAATCCTCCACAATACTAAATAATAGCATTTGTGTAACAACAGCTACATCTAGGCCACTGAGCTATTCAGAACCAGAAACCACTGAAATCAGATGTTCCTGAAAGTCAGTGCAACTGCTCCAGCAAGTCAGCTAGCCACATGCCTAATTGTTTGTTGCATTATTCCACAAAGTTAAGACTTTGGCCCCTCAAGGTTCCATAACTGCCTGGATGTTTCTGAACTCTACTCATGGTTTTCTGTTGCTGGCAATGCTTTAAAATAATTTTGTACAAAATGGAACAAACCTGTCTGAATTTTTCCTTTCCAGAGGTGGAGCAGGACCTCTTGCTTGGCCAAGAGGATCAAAAGAAGAACCTGCAAAATTAACAGTGTACTGAAAATTGTAAATTAACATCTCCCTGGTGCAACTGGCAATTTCTACAAGTCTTACCTCTCACAGCTGCCTTGGTGTAACCTGCAGCCTGCACTGCTGTCATTGGTCGAGAAACCCCATCCTCAAAAAAGAAGATACATTAAAATAATCTTACTAAAAATTATATTCTGGACAATACAGACATCATTTTATGTATTTATAGATATATTTTATAACTTTTATTATTTATATGTTACTATGTATTTCAAAGCCTTTAAATACAAAAATCAGTTGCTAACAACTCACTAAACTGAGTATTTAAAATGTAGTATTTAAGCAATAAAAATCTTTTAAAAACTTGTATCAAACACTTATCAGAAAACTTCATTGCTCCAAATGAATATAACATGTATATATTGAAATTTTTACCTGTATACCTCCTGTCATTGGTCTTCCCATAGATGAAGGTAAAGTTGCCTTTGGCTATAAAAGTAAGTAAATTGTTTAAAACTGGCATTCACAAAGCATAAGAAACTATGCACGATCTTCTAAACACTGAGGTTTAAAAGTTGAGCTCTCACATAAGTTATAGCAAAGTTCCCATTTACATGATTCAAAAGCAAATCACTGCCAGGGCCTGGGAGACTAAAGTATGTTGAATACTTTTGTTAGCACAAATTTGCGATAAAGTTTTTTTCATGTATTTGGGTATTTCTGTCAGTTCTTTTATATGGCAGTATATAGAAAGTTATCTGAGGCAGCAGTACTTTCAATTATTAAATTATTGAAATTACTACCTTTAAATTGAACAAGTAATTTACACAAAATACCCCATTAACATTCTGAGTAGAGCAGATAAAATCTGTCCCTGTATTAATTTCTTAAGTTATACTTCCATGAAGATTTATTTTATCATAAATACAGATACACTTTTAATTACCAATGAATATCTCTTCCATTTCCTGAATGACATATACTGTCATTCTGCAGAAGTGTTAAAAATGTAAAGATATAAATGTAAAATATTTGTTAGCATGTACTCAAACTTTCTACAAATGCACAACACAAACAGAAAAAAATATAGGGTTTCAGGCTATGAAAAAGTATTCCCCTACTTCATGCTCAGAAGCCTATGCTTTACTATTATACGCACTATCCACACTCCACACGCATCATGATTGTTTTTCATTTTCATTGCTAAGGATGAATCCATATCATCAAAGATTATTGTGTAGGAGAACAAACCACGTGTAATGAAAAAGTACAGTGGAGTGGACACTGCCTTGCAAGTTTCTAGCTCTAGTACTGCAGATAAACATCTCAGCCTTTTTTATCCCAAAGAAGTGCCTTTTTGTGCACTCATTTAACAAGGCAGCTTTTTCCCTTACAGCGTGCTACTACACTCAACACCTGCAAATGCAACTGCTAGGAAAAAGCAATGTCAAAAATCTGAACAACCCGAGCTAGTTGACGATGACCCTGCTTGTTGCAGTGGAGTTGGACTAGCTGATCTTTAAAGGTCCATTCCAACTCAAACCATTCCATGATTCTAATACATCCAAAGTGGGTAACATGAAGTCCAGAGTTAAGGCTGTTTTTCAGTGACATAATAGAATTTAGGTGTTCGTGAAACTGTTAGCCCTTTTTCATTTGTCATAAAACTTAAGGCATGTTATAGTCAAGAACACTTTTTTTTCAAATTTTACTGAGTCAGGTTAACAGGTTTTAAATTTATTGGAATATGGAGACATTTTAATTTGGTTTAAAAGTTACAACAGGTTAAGAATATCAAAGAACACAATCAACTTCTTCTCACTGAACTATAGGTGTTTCGAAGACCACTTTTTAAAGACTGATTTCACCTTAACTTCCAGAAAACTTTCCCAAGCCAATATAATAAGCTATTCACTTCCTCCTGCCAGAGAACCTGGTTAATACCTTGGACTCTAATGTCTTATGCAGTATGGAAGCAGAATTTCAGTATGGTTTGGGAGAAGAAAGAAAACAACCAGTAACCATGCCTTGACCAACTTCAGAGGTGTGAATTAAAATTAATGAATCTATGCATTTTACTGGAGTGAAATCCTTAATTAAAAAGAGCTCGCTTTGTGCAAGGAATTAAATGGTACATTTATTTTTTTGTAAATGCCATTTTCATTAAGGATACAACAGAACAAAAACCTACCCCAAGTCCAGTAGCTAAAGATCTTGAGCTCGATGTGCCAGGAATTTTGGCTGTCACCTGGGTGTAAAAAAAAAAAAAAAAAAAACCAAACAAAAATCCTCCATCAATTAAGAACCGTATGTGTCAATTATCAGTCTTTCTATATAAGTTCTATAGTGATTTCATAGAAATAATGCTCCAATTGTTACAGAAAGGATTCTCACTGTAGAACCATATTATTCTGGTGAAGAAAGAACAGTAGTCAGACAGTTCCAGCTCTTCTTTGGGCATAAAGGATGTACTTCTAAAGTGCAGATACCAATTCTATATTTGGTTTTCAAAACTGACGTAAGAAAATAAGTGAATCAATGTCAATTACATTAATATGGAGGAAAAAGTTATCAGAACAGTAACATATGATTTTCTGAATCCCACTGCCTAGTATATATTCCAGCCTTGTAACTGTATGTCAGAGTCAGTAATTCTATGTTTGGAATCTTCACAAAAGTCCCTTCAGAGCATACTATTTTGCTCCTGAACAAGGTTTTACCTCATTTTACCAAGCAGGAATACATATTTTCAACCAAAGTTCCTTGTTTGCTCTAGAATAACTCCAGAATTTAATGGAACTCATGGTCTGATAATTTTTTACTTATTTTTTATATAAATAACTAAAGGCTGTATCTTCATGTTAATAGTAGACAAGAAAAAAAAAAAGCTAAGAGATTCTCAAGATGAGTTTGTGTCAGTGCCAAAGTTGGAGTGAACACTCTAGAGAAGACCTACATTATTGAAAGGTATATTCAAAGGCACTTACAGGGGGTCTTCTTCCATGACTTGTTCTCGCTGCCTGTTGAAAAGCTACATCATTTTCTAAATCCTAGAAAAGATAAAATAAAAACATTGACTCTTTTAAAACAACAACACCCCAAACCATAATTACAGAACTTTCAGACCACTAAAAGCAGGTAAAAAAAAAGTAGGTAAAAATACAGTAATTCTTCCCTAAATACTTGACCAGAAAAAAACTAAATAACTGGATTTACTGACATTAAATTACAATGACATTGTCTTTTTTTGTGTTTTATATTAGGCAATGTAAAAACTCACTATTCTCTTAAAAATAAAAACACACTGAGGAAGTAGAGCTGAAGTAATAAAATACAACATGAAGTTTTATATCCATCCAAATGTCTACTACTTGTGCTATTTATAAATTTTAGCATCCAAACACATCCCAATATACTAAAGACATCTCATGTATTTCAGGTCATGCCTCAGCTTCCATGAATTTGGCATTGGGACTTCACACAAGATGCCACGCCTAGTGGGTTTAGATCAAATGACTCCATTGTTGTTCCAATTACACAACACCAGCAGATACCAGAAAGTGGTCTGCAGGGCTACCTTAAAACATCTTAGATGCTCTACTGATTGCACAGAGACTGACAGGATTCCCCCTCCTGTGGGCTCCTCCAGCAGCAGCAAGAGATCAATGACCTATTGCCAGTGAGCAGCCTCTTTTGTCAGAAATCTTGCTGCTGCACACAATCTGGGAAACACCACATTGAACATGCCTAGAAATAACTCAAATTTTACACTTCATAAATTCTAACCATTACAGCCTATAGATGCATGCAAATATTTTGTTGTAATAGAAAACTATCAAAGAATTAACTATTCCAAAAGATCATGCAGAAGCTTTGTATGTTTCTTGCTAAATAAATTTCACTTCAAAGTAAACTTGTACCTTGTTGTACCCACAAGTTTTTGTCTTTTACTTCTAAGTTACAATTCTACATATGGGAAAGTTGGGAAACAGCAAATATTTTTACCTCTGTGTCAAACATGGGATTATAATCATTGTAGCCAGAATAGAGATCATCTTCATCATTCTCAGGGGCCAGATGCACATTTTGCATCATTTTGCTGTGAAACATTTAACACACCAAATGTTATCTCAGTGGTTTTACACAGATCGTAAAAAAATGAAAAATACAAACATAAGGTTTGCAAGTTCAAAAGAGCTAGGACTCACACAGAAACGGTATGAAATGGCAACATTTCACAGAATTATATATTTTTTTGTACTTATACCACTTATGAAAACTGTTTAAAATATATTTATCATTAAACCTAAACAATTTTAAGTAACTGTATTACTACATGTCGAATGGTATCTTTCCATAGTCAGCTAATTCAGGTTATATTCAGGTTTATTCATATTCTAAAGTCTGTCTTTATTAGGCCAAACCATAGTTGTTAAGTCTAATGAAAGATATCTCCCCTGGCTTCAAACCTTCCTTCACACGTCCTCATACCAACACAGCCAAAGCTACTATCAACATATGAAGAATGTTACAGAAAGAACCCATCATATATGAAGAATCTATCGTACACGGAGAGTGTTGTATATAGACGGCAAAGCAAAAAAGGTTTTCAGAAGCCAGCATCAAAGAAGCCCGGGTTCCAAAGTCTTTCTTCACGAAGACTCCACCGCATTCGCCTGGCAGGCCTTTCCCTCCTCACGGAGCACACACACTTCAGGAGGTCTCCCTTCGCGCCCGGCTACTCGCCGTCACAAAATCCTTAGGAAGGCAGCGCTTGATGTCATGAGCAACACGAAGTACACGCCCTTCCGCGAGCCGGCCTCAGCCGGGACGCAGCACACCGTCCCTGTCCGGCAGCAGCAGCAGGAGAAGAAGGAGGGGGATGGTGTCCCCCGCCGCGGCCGAACCGCTCCGGAGGGCAGGAAGGAGGGAGGGCCGGGCCGGGCAGGGCTCCCCCGGGCTCCCCAAGCTGTGCGGGCGGTGTTGCCGCGGGACACGGCGGCGCTCCCCGCATGCACTGCGGCCGGGCGGGGCGAACCGGAGGAGACGCGGCCGGCCTGGGGGCGGCGCTGCCGAGAGGGGGACATCGCTCCCGAGGGGGGACAGCGCTTCCTAGGGGGGGACAGCGCTGCCGAGAGGAGGACAGCGCTTTCTAGGGGGTGACAGCGCTGCCGAGAGGGGGACATCGCTCCCGAGGGGGCACAG
>VXAU01002130.1:2753047-2778260 GCA_013399695.1 Formicarius rufipectus | reverse complement strand
TGCCGAAAGGGGGGACAGTGCTGCCGAAAGGGGGGACAGAGCTGCCGAAAGGGGGGACAGTGCTGCCGAAAGGGGGGACAGAGCTGCCGAAAGGGGGGACAGAGCTGCCGAAAGGGGGGACAGCGCTGCCAAGGGGAGGACAGCGCTGCCGAGAGAGGGACAGCGCTGCCGAGGAGGGGACGGTGGCGCTGACGAAAGGGGGGACAGCGCTGCCGAAAGGGAGGACAGCGCTGCCGAAAGCGGGGACAGCGGTGCCGAAAGGACGGCGGCGCTGTCCGCCGGCCGCGCCCGGAAGGGACAGCGCTGCCCCCGCATAGCTGCTGCGAGTTAAACTGCGGGGAAGGCTCCTGTGGAGAGTTTAAAGCGTGTGCTTAATTTCCCGAGTCGCAATACAGAAGGTTGTTGATGTCGTGTGAAGCTGTGGGTGATTCCCTAGTGCCTGTGGCGTTCGTTTCTTTCCCGTGCGTACAAGTCGGGATAAACTGTGTGTTAACCGCAATGGGCTTCGCTTAAAACTCCCATTTCTTGGGTTGATGGAGTAAACTAGGTCAGCGCACGTACTAGAATAAAAAAAAAACCGCAGATTTTTGTGCCCCGAGGGAATTTAAATCCCAACACTCCCACAACTGGCTCCTGTGAAGTTGCTTTTCCTGTCTGACCCAGCTGCTTCCAGATGTGTGGGCTATATCCATTGCTTCCAGTTTCCACAAAGGATGAAGGTCTTTATCTGAATGCTCAATTCATCATGCCTATATTTTAAAGGAGAATCGCTTTACTATAGTTTATTATAGTTGAATATATTCAATATTTTAGAGAAGTGCTTCCTTGTGAGGGTTGTGAGGTGCTGCCACAGGTTGCCCAGGTAAGCTGTGGCTGCCTTGTCCCTGGAAGCGTCCAAGGCCAGTTTGGACAGATTTGGAGCAACCTAGTCTAGTGGAAGGTGTCCCTGCCCACGGCAGGGGAGAGTGGAACTGGATCATCTCTAAGTTCCCTTCCAACTCAAACCATTCTGTGACTCTGTGTTACCAATTTCCAAGACGAGAGCCTTTGTGCTAAGGAGTAAAAGTTGTGCTATGTAGTGGATGTACAAATAAAATTTTTCCCCCCTTTGCTTTTTCTTGTCTTATGGAAGAGGAACACAAAACAGCTATGAAGGATGGCAGGCTCATCAGACTGCCCACCTTTGTCCAAGGGATAAGGAAAACAAATGGAAACATCTGTTTTCTGCTAGGCATTGTTTTGCTGTCTGCAAATAAAATTTTGTGACATGGGTAATAACTACTGACTTTAAAGGGAAAACTGTTAGAATAAATTAGTTGGTATTTCTGAAACATTAAATAGAGAGCAATTAAAATTCAGAATGAAGGAAAATTCTACTCTTCTCCACAGTGGGGAATTTAGGACTAAAGGATCATAGAAGGGACCTCAAGACATCCATGTCATCCTTATACCTATTTTAAATTTCTTTGTGTCTCTTCATAAGAGTAAAGCCAACCTCTGTCATTTTACAGTGCAAACTATTGGTTTAAGCCATAGGTTTCCTTGCGAGAGAAGAGGAAATCTACTTTGGTAAATGGCTTCTCTCATGGCTGCCACAGCTTGCTGTTGAGCACATGCCCCATACCTGAGAGCCCTCAAGGGCACTGGCTTATCGAGCTCCAAACTATTGCTGGCATGTGCCCTGTGGAGCACAGTAGGACTCCACCAGCAGGGATAGCTCTCAGGCAGCAGCCAGCACCTCTGGGCAGAGACCTCATCACAGTCACCACTCACTCTGAGGGTGCTCAGCCACACCAGTTTTTCCAATAAGCTGAGAAATCTGCTCTTAAAAACAAAAGGCTCAATTAAAAAAAAAAAAAAAGCTTCCCATATGCCAATCTCAGAAACTAAATAAAAAAATGAAATACCTAATGTCTTAGAAAAAGATAATTCCTCCTACCATTTTTCTACTTTCTCGTGACGTCTTGAAAACCGTGAAAAGTGTCAGCTGATTTGCTCACAGCAAATCATGATACCATGGGGACAGTTTCATGTCCCTAAATGGGAAACAGAATAGAGCAGGGATCTTTGAAAAAGCCTACAGTATTTTTGAGAGAGAAAGTATTTCATGAGACCAGTTGTAACCTATCTCTACTGCCTTATGCTAATGGCATAAAAAGGCTGCAAATACAATATACAGTACAGAGCGAGTCAGAACACGCTTTTTACGTGCACAGGGATTGTGCGCATTATGCAATGTCAGGGCCTTCTGCTGCTCACCTTTCAGCCTCAAAGTCCTTTCTGAAGAGATAAGGTGCAGAGGATATGAGTGAAAGGTCTTTCTACTCTGACTCCCATCAAGAGAAACAAAGATAACACAAAGAAGTATTATGACATTATCACTTCTTGCATTAACCTGTTCACGTTCCATGCATAAACCACTTTCACACAGAAACTCCAGACTTGAGACCTTTGGACATGAGAATCTATGTACCTGAGGTTTCTGGAGTACCAGTATTTTTCAGAATAACAGACTTAAGGTGGGAAAAGTCTTCAGGTGCATTACTTACCACAAATTATGAACTTCAGCATAAGAAATATGCATACATTTATAGCCCCCCTTTTTCTGCCTGTTACTCCTCAAACATAATTGAGCCTATGGTTTTTCGGTTTTTCTCATTGTCCCCAAATGCGTCAATATGTATCCAAGTGGTAGGTAGATTCTGTTGCAAGAGTCCTAGCTCTGGTATACGGCTTGTCCATATCAGGGACCTGGTCATACTGGTGCCCAGCATTATTCTGATGTTTCAGCCCAAGTATCTAGGGCAGTGATGAGAAGGCACTGCGTTAAGTAGGCAGTGCATCTACTTTGTAAATGAGGTAGTGTCAAGGCACCACTGGAATCTGACCATGCTCATGTTGTCAAATTTTCTTACTCTCCAAAATTGGGTGTATAGACTCAAACCAGTTATTGGAAGTGGTCCCTGGCCTGTATGGACTCTGACCAAAGTGGGAATTATATGGGAGAATGTTAATTAGCCAACACTATAATGGGCTCAGAGACATACAGCTCTAGCACTCAGTCCAGCCCCATCCAAAAGTGCATGTTGTCTACACTGCTGGAGTGTGCACCAGTGGCCAGGAGGTCTTCAGGCCTCGCCGTCCAGCTGTTACTTTGGACATCCTCACCATAACATGAGAGTAGTCTCAACAGACTTTATTCATGTTTCTAAAAGCTGTGTCAGTCTACGATTATTTTTTTTCTGGTGCTATGAAGTATAAAAATGCATGAAATTTTAACGCAAACCCTCAGGATCCCTTGTGGCACCATGGGACCTTACTCATGGCTGTGATAAGACATGATCTAACAACTTGATGCTACAGGGAGAAACCCTGTAATGATGTAAGATGATGTAACTGTCTTTTCATTTTGGCTAAATTCAGAGTGCACGCTGGAACGTGAAGCTGCCAAAAAGCAGTGTAGTAAGTTTAGTATACAGTCCATGTAACTTTGTATGCTGTGAATTCCTGTTCATTTTAAATTGGATTGAGTTAGCAGAGTCACTAAATGAAGTAGTCCCATTCTTTTCCCACCTTCTGATTTTCATTCCTGCCCCACATCTGTCCTCTGACTGGCATCAAGTTATATACTTATGCAGCCGAAGCAAACTGCAGATCTGATGAGATTTTCCTTCAGGTACCTTTCAATACATCAGCTACAAGATCCAGTGACATCAGTGAAAAAATAAGGACAATTTAAGGAGACCATGGAGCGATATTCTTAAATATGAATTTCTTTGCCTTTCAATACGTGGTGTATCTGTCTTTTTGCTGCGGTAACTCTGCAAATAAGGACTGTTCCAGGACCTACAAACTCGGGTTCAGGGGTTACTGGCCATCATTTGCTTGTTGTAATCGCTGTTAGTGTGTACCTTACCCTTGTTCTGCCAGTTGAACTGTTCATCTGATCAGCAACTAAACCGTGTTTTTAGAAAATGGTCTACATTGAAAAAAGAATTATCCCATTATAATCTTTAAAAAGTAATTTTCTAGCACTGAATTCTGGGCTGACCAGGTGTTCAGGATTTTCTGCTGTCATGCAGAGACTCTTCAGGTAGCTTGACTGCCACAGACAGTGAAGTTGCATTTAACTTCTCAGGGAACTAGCATACCTCTAAAAATAAAAAAAAAAAAAAATACAGAATTCATTTAAAATTAAAGCCTTATAAAAAATAATAGTATTTTTCTGACTGGTCTATATTATTGCCTTGATACTCTGAGCTTATTTATCTCATCAACACATACATATTGCATGTCACTTTCCTCTGAACAGTAGGGGTGTTAGAATCTTTATGTATTAGCTCATTTATTTCTGTGCTGTTAAAAATCCAACTCTATAGCACTTTTTAATATAAATTTATTTTAGTTAATGTTTTCTAACATAAAAACAGTAAGTTAAAGAAGTGCTTTGTCTCTTGAAGGAGATTTGAAAATTCATTGTATGTTTGCAATCTCTTCATGTGTGCCTATAAACATAAATAATGTTAAGAAAATTAACGTTAAAAAATAAGGTGTCTAGAGCTACTCTTGATGCAATGATAAGTACCACATCAAAATGTTTTCAGGGTTGGGTTCTTAATGAGGAATTAATTAGGTAAAAATATTTTATAGAGTTATATTAAAAGCTTTTTAAAGAGTTAAACAGTTATAAAGAGCTAAACAGTTATAAAGGCAGAAAATATTCAGTATTATTCTGTTCTAAACAGCAAGTTATTATATAGTCTGTGTTTACAAATGCAAGTAAATCAATTTATGTACAATTTGAAAACGAAATGGATTGAAGATCCTCATTATGAATAAAACGTATGTTCCAAGTAAGGTATATTGAATCATAGAATATCCTGAGTTGAAAGAGATCCACAAGGATCTCTGCAGTCCAGTTCCTGGCCCTGGCAGAGGACCACCCCAAGAACCACACCATGTGCCTTTATATGTCCCACCATATGTTGCAGTTTAGGTTTAAAATACATTTGCAACAGGAAGATTATCTCATTGACAGGTATTTCTACTAATAAAGGGTATAATTCTGTTTAGTGTTGCTGAATCATGCTTTTGTAATACCTATCTTATTACTATTCACTTTCTGATTCCTGAATATTGCTTCATTAAGAAGTGGCATTTTAGCAATATTGGTAGTATTTGGCTCAGGCCACTTGCACTGTGCAAGAACACATAAATTAACTACTAACAATAATTCAAACGGTGTTTTTAATTGTAGCAAAATGTCAGTATAATTACTAATTACAACTACAGTATGCACCTGATTAGTTAGAACTCTTCAGCCATCAGCGCACTTGCAGCAAGCGTGGGTAAAACCCTCCCAAATCTTCGTTCGCGAAGTCTAGCCATGGTGAGCTAGAACTCTACAGAATAGCAATGAATTTATTAATTAAAGCTATCATTTTAAGGCAGTATGTTTTCTGAACCATTAGGATCATAGTAGCAATGTGCCATAGTCCATTACCAAGTGAATGTACTTTCTGGTTGCTCTGGTGAGCAAGTAATGTATTAAACAGATCTAATGCTTAACAAATGTGAACTATGCCTCTGTTTGTATCCCATGCTAAAAGCTCAGGCTAAGAACCTCTGTATTTTAAAAGCATACAATTTCTTTATTTTCTCCAAGGGGGGATTCACATCTTCATATTCTGCCTCCCTGTGGCACACAGTTAATGCAAGTTACTTCCCCTTGCTTATTACATGACACTTTTACACCACCCTGCTCCTGCCTTGCAGTAAACCCACCTCTCCCTGGCCAGTAGCAGATTTCAGCTGTGCACAGAGGAAAGCAGAGGAGCCTGCTCCATGAAAAGAGACTGAAAACATGGAGGGATCAACTATGCAGCTCCCAACACAAGTCAAATCTGCTCCTACCGCTGTTTGGCTTAGAAGAAATAATACAGATACTGTTGGGTGCGTTTTTGCTCCCCTTGAGCCTCTTCTGCTGCCAACACAGGCCATACTTTTCATTCCCTAATAAGGCCCAGGTCCTTTCACCATACTATTGTTTGGTTATAGGTTTTTGATGCTTCTGGTTTTATGGAACCTTCTGTCCTTTTCATGTGAATTGCAGAAGAGAGAAGAGAATCACTGTCACTTATTTGCAGATGCTATTATGCTCTTATGCTATTACACAAAAAGGAAGCTTTGTGCTTTGTTAAAACATATTTTCGTCCCTTGACTTACAATTCTGATACTTTAATTATTTATATTTTTCTTTCTTCTTGCAAACTTCTCCCCTTTAGATCTATTCTGTTTGGACTTATCAGTGTGTCTGGTCACCCTAAACAATGGGGAATATGGCAGCTGTCCTGTCAGACTCTAATTGTGACTAAGTAATGCAGAGCTATGGGGCTTTGTCACTAATATATGAATAACAATAATAATAATAATAATAATTCATATTTCATTGCCTCGTTTTGTTCACCACTAGAACATAAAGGCTCTGCAATTGCTTTCATCATTACTGTAATTAGCTCTCACAATCCTTTAGTAATGCTCCTGAACAGTTTAACTGAGCTTTTATTTCTGCTTTGGCTAGACGGAGGTCATCATGTTTAGAAGATTTGCCAAGTCAAGCCATATTGAATTAGCCTTCAAAGGAGCAAAATTGGTACCTGCTAAAATCATAAAACACTGCTTTCTACACCAGCTTACACAAACCCTGAGCAGCAGAACTGGCACAGCATCCTTCACTCTTCTACCCCACTGTCTTAAATCTTTCCATGGCCCAGTAACACCCACTTTGCTCCACTAACATTCCCAGCTACTGGCATGTTTCAGGTTACATGGGCAGAATTAAGGTGAGGAAGTCAAGGAGATAGTTTGGTTTTCCACCTGCTGTCTGTTGAGTGGTATTCATGAAGCCTTTAGAGATCTCCGTCACTCTGTTAAATGTGATTGGAATTAGCAAAGTGCCAGCGAGGGGGACAGATGAACCAAGCAGTTATGTGAGCCTTTCATTCTTTTCCTTTGAAGCTAGAAGAAATGACAACTGAACAAAGGTTCACTGAACTTCATCAGCAACGATCAAAGCTTTATTCTGGGAGCACATTTATTAAGTTCTAGCAGATTTTTTTTTCAGAAAGTCAGAAATACAGGAGAACTTGCAAGTATTTCTTAGCTATACTGAGTATAGCAATACAATCTTTGATAATAAGTAAGCATTTAAAATGCTAAATTTTGTTTCGTTTCAGGAACGTCTAACATGATTACAGAGCAATATGCAGGTGAATAGGAACTGCACCAAATTGGAGAAAAGTGAGACATGCAGCACTCCAACAGGAACTTTAGGTGTTAGAGCACAGCTTAAAGTGTTGACATTATAATGTCACATTTTGGCATGCCTTTTGAAAGATTTTGTATTAAAATCAGGGACAGCAAAAAAGAAATTTTTTTTTAAGAATTCAGAATTCGAGGATAAAGCAGTTTGAATAACACCTTGTGTAATATGAAAGAGCACTGAACCGGCTTTCAAATTAGAACTTTCCTTGGAAATCCATTTGTACCCCTGTATTGATGCACAGTAACTACTCCCGCTAGCCTACGGAGGGTAAGGAGCGGGCGGGGCGGAGCGGGGACACCTTCCCGTGCCCGCGGGGTGGCGGGGGCGGGACGCGGGGGCTGGAGGCGGGATATGGGATCTGGAGGCGGGATCTGGAGGCGGGACACGGGGGCTGGAGGAGGGATCTGCAGGCGGGACGCGGGGACTGGAGGAGGGATATGGGAGCTGGAGGCGGGATCTGCAGGCGGGACGCGGGAGCTGTAGGCGGGACGCGGGAGCGGCGCCCGCCGGAGGCGCGCCCGGCACGGTCCGGCCCCTGGGCGTGGGCGAGGGATGCGGGGCCAATGGATGGCCGCGACATGGCGCGGGCGGGGGGGGGGGCACGCAGGACAGAGGTGTCTCCTGCGAGACGGTGCGGTGCCTGCAGCTCGTCCCGCATCGGCCGGCCGGAGCCATGGAGCCCCCGCAGGTTGCCATCATCGGCAGGTAATGCCCCCGCTCTCCCGCAGGTGGGGCAGCGCTCGGCGCCCGCCCCCTCCGGGGAGGGGTCCCCGCGGCGTGCGGAGGGGCTCGGACGCTCTCCCGGCACGGCCCGGTCTGCGGGGAGGTGGGTCTGGGGTCTCGGCGGCACTTAGGGCCCTGCCTCAGCTGTCCCCACTGCTGCAGGCGACTGATGTGCCGGCTCGGGGCAGTCGGTGGGTTTCGGTCAGCTGCGGGGCCGTGCTGCTGCTGGGTGTGGGGAAACCGGCGGGGATGCACCTGTTTGGCTCCTTGGAGTAGCTCTGCTTAACTCCCTGACAACTCTGTGCTGCTTTAAAACAAACAAGGAAACAAACATCCACAGCATCCCTACCGAAGTCAGTCATCCTTTAGGTGTGTGAGTCTGCTGGCCTTTTTCACTGCAGTGATTTAGTGCAAGAGGAAATCCAAGCACAGCTTTAACGCCCTGTTTGTCAACTATGTGAAATAACTCTTGGGCTCCTCTCAGTTGCTCATGAAGTAATAATTGACACAAGATACAGCAATATTTCTGGCTTGTGTGAGAATGAGTTGTTTCATCCTCTCATTGAGCTGAACCTGAAGCTCTTTACTTGAGCAGTGATGTGGAGAGAAAACACGTGCCAGGCAGTAGCACTCCCTTGTGCACCACTGTACCGTGGTGTACAAGTGTGGACTGCAGCAGACTTCACTAGCAAGGCCACTTAAAGCCTCAGGATGCGGGTCTCGATGCTGTTGTGTGGCACTGACAAAAGTATCTCTTACTGTTGGCATTTGGGAAACTTTTATTTCCCGTAAGTGTGTGTGAAGAGTTTGAAGAGCTGGGTTTTGCTCCTTGTGATTGCTGTGACTTGCACTGAAGGCAGAAAAACTCTTTCTGGTAGCACCCACTGAAATTGTATGAGCAGATCTGGTCCTTAAGACCTTTTCTTTTTCTGGACCCAAAATGACACTGCTTAAAGTGTCAAAAAGCACTGTCTTGGGGTCAGATATGCTAGCATGAAGTTGTAATGGTGCTGTGATGTACAATGATGTGATAGTGCAGAACTGATACCTATCATCAACTTATTTTGTTTTCTGTGTACTTCAAAAGAAAAACCACTCAATTGTAAAAACCTATATTGAAGTGAAATAAACTTTTGGTCTTCAAACACTGTTTTAAGAAAACTTTAGAGTGCAATTTAGAGAGATGATGCAAGTTTATAAAGATGCATCTCAGATGTGCTTGTTTAAAGTTTAAGTGATCCAAATGCTTTCATTTTATAAATTCCTGTGTGCCAGGAAGCTACAGTAGCTACGGAAGCTTGACCATACCTTACCTGTGCCATAAGTTTGTTCTGTAGCTTACCTGAGAACTGATGACATTTGGGTTTACTCCAGTGAAGTTGTGTAGTTTTACTTTTAAATGGTAGGTTTTGAGTGAAATCTTACTGTCTCTTTAACAGCACTAAATGCAAAGCTTCACTTTTTCCTTTGGCCTGAGTTATTTCCACTGATTCCTGCTATTTCTTGAAGCTTCCTGTTTTGATCCTTTTAAAAAATATATACTTAAACCAAAGGCTAAGCATGTTCCTGATTTCTCTTCCTTCTTTTCTGATCTGTTCTGCTGCTTTATCTCTGACTTTTGCTCCCCTTTTAATCTTTTATTGATGCCCTTGTGGCCTTGCATTTTCCAGTTGCCAGAGATCACTAAAGTTTAATGCTGCAAATACAGTGGTCTTGGAAATTACATGAAATGCACGTGATTACACAAAAAAACCCACTGCAATAGTCATGGATATGGAATTCTGATCTCATCTCTATTATGTTGGGGTTTTCTTAATTTAAAAAAAAAATTTTTTTGTAATCTCAGGTTACTTAAACTTGTCCCTGCATGCCTTGAGGCTTCCATTTAAAGAGGCTGATGCCTGCTATACATCTAAGTTAAAACCTGCTTAAAATTGCTTGAAGAGACATAATAAAATTGACAGTTTTTAGAAGTTTCCTCTCTGTATTGCTGAGCAATGTGATATCACCAAAAGGTGTAGGCAGACTGTTTCTGTGTGCATCCAGCATTGTAAACTGCTTCATTTAAAAACAAAGGTAGTGCTAGAGGTGGCTAGATGGAACAGTAGTATGAAACCCATGGTTAGGTGAGGGTTTTTTTCCTTTTCATGTGCTTATGATACTTTCCAAATTGCTGAGGGCCTGTGACTTCAGTAGTTGTTAGAGATATTTGCTTCTTAGCAATATGAACTGAACTTCTAATCAAATACTGAGGAGTCCAAGCTCTTTTTTCCTTTTTGCAATATTTGCAAGATGTCCTTCCCCCAAATAAATGCTGGTTTATGAATTAGCTGATATTTATTCTTTTTTCTTTTCAGCGGACTCATTGGTCGCAGCTGGGCCATGGTGTTTGCTGCTGGAGGCTTCAAAGTGAAACTTTATGATATTGCACAACAGCAGCTAACAAATGCACTGGAAAATATTCGGTAGGTCACCTGACTTGAAATGACTAGGGTTGTAATGAAATTGTGAAATTTTTGTAATTCTGAATGAATAGCTGTATCTTATGGAAGCACAGATTTCAAGCTTTGAAGAAGGCTGTAACTTAGAAGTACAAGTCCTGTTAAGATCAGAAGAACTGTGCTCCCAAGTGTCATTGGCAATTCTGAAGAGAAATTTAATTCTTAAGTAATGATTCAAGAGCTTAAGTTTAAATCCAAATCTTTAAAATTATGTGTGCCACCATTAGGTTATCTGTAGGCTAAGTTTAAAATACATGAACACAGGTGTTTTTGCATAGGAAGACTCTTTCAAAGTGGAAGTAGGTTAAAATGGATTGCTGAGGAACCCTGCTACAATTATTAGTGTTTTATAACTGGAGTTTTTAAACTCTTGAACTAATATTTTTTGAATCCTAGAAGAACATGTTGCTAGTTTCACTAAGGATGCAGCTACTGATCAGGTATAGTTGAAGCTGGGAAGCATATTTAGAGGGAGAACAAATTTGAGGCTGTGATCATGAGATCACTCACACTGGTTCAGCCCAACAGTCCTCCTGCCCTTTTCTCTTGCCCTGTGGCACTGTGACTAAAGCCCCACACTTTTCATATTACAAGAGCTACAAGTTCAAGTCTTGCCTCTCTGCTCCCTGCCCCCAGCCTTCAGTGACTAGAAGTTAATTATGTATTCAGTAACTCTTAACTAGATTTCTTTTAAGTATTTCTTTAACCGTGCCTTGAACCCATGTAAATTCTTCTGTGGCCTCCTTGCCAAAGGACTTTGTGTTCTTTAGGTTTACTGCTCACTGCATGAAGCGCTACTCCCTTTTGTTTGTTTTGAACCTGATTCCTCAGTTGCTTTGATTGACCCCTAGTTCTTATGTTAGGATGGACAGTGTCTGGTTGGTCCTATGCACTCTCTTCTTGCTGGTGTTAGAAATACAGTTTTTATATGCATGTGAGAGAGGGAGAGCGTGCATTTATACAGTGGTTCTGTGCACAGCCTTATGTTGCTATATCAGCATTTAATGCTGAAGTTCAGATTGCTTCACAATCAACATTAACCTAAACACATGAACTGTCCCTTTGTGATACCTTGGAGTAATTTCAGCTGGTGTGGGGTGTAAGGTGCACCTGTAAAAGGGTTGTGGTGTGTTGCATCCTCATTTCTTTTTATAATAAGGCTTAAAGCAAAGAGGAGTGCCTTCAGGAACCCCTTGTTGGTCAGCTCATTTCTTGGAGTTCTGAAGCAAGAGCATGGCCTAAAAGAGTTAACTGAATTAGTAATGGTACCTTGCTCAGTTAGAAAATTGCTAGATGCTTGTTCTGCCTGATACCTGATGGATAACTTGTTCTATTTACTGGACCAAAACCTTGGAAGACTGCTAGGAGTGCTATACGATAAACCTAGTGGTCATAAATCAGGGTGACATGGACATTTGAATAAGGTAGGAAGGCCTTGAGCCATGGGGTTTTGCAAGCTTGACTGGCTAGGGCACCTAACAAAGACACAGTGAGAAAGAGGAGAAAACGAGCCCTGAAGAGAGGCTGAAGGCCGGAAAGACCACCTAAAAACTGTGCCAAGAGTCTGGAAGGCTCCACCCCGAGCTCCGCCCAAACTCCACCTCCTAGAATACAATAATTCGATATCACAGCTTCACAAATATGTATGTTAAGATGCTGCAATCTTGAATGTCAACTGGATAAATCACCTGGTTTCTCGCTGAAACTTTGAAGCGAGTTTGTGCAGTGAGAACTGCCTCGCTTCTCAATGTTGGCAATAAATACCTTTGCTGCTTAAAGACCAAATTGTCTGTAGACAGTTTGTTTATTTCATGCTTTTTGGCATCAATTTAGAAGGTAAACAATATATGATACCTATGGAGATTTGCTAAAAAAGGCTTGATAACAAAAGAAGAGGAAAATTTTTTTTTTTTTTTAACTTTTTTTCAAGGTAGATGTTAGTCAGACCAAACATCTCTGTTGCATCCCTAGATGACAGACACTTTTGGGGTTTTTTCACAGTTGCTGTCATAGTGATAGCCATGACAAGATTTTGGATTTTTGTGGAGGTCGCAGTTTTGCAGTCTGTTACTGAAGACAGCATTTGCCCCTATTTTTTTCTTTTTCTAATAAATCACAGAATGAGGATTTTAGCTTTCCAAGGTTTTCAACTTGAAAAAGTGAAGCATAGAATGTCATGCATAATAGGATAGAGTGCTGTTGGTGTGGGTCTGTACTGTCCTGTACCTTCGTGTGCTGTCCTATAGGAGTTCACAGAATCAAGAATGGATAAGTTTGGAAAGGAGCACTGGAGGTCATATTGCCCAACCTCTCTGCTTAAGTAGGGTTCTGTAGGGCGTGTAACATCCAGACAGCTTTTGAATGTCTCCAGGGAAGGAGATGCTGCAACCTTTCTGGAAACCTATTCCCGTGCCTAGTCACCCTCACAGTGAAGAAGTACTCGCTTGTGTTCAGGTGGAACTTCCTGTATCCCATTTTCTGCCCATTGCCTCTCATCCTACTGCTTGGCACCACTGAATAGAGCCGGGCTCCATCCTCTTGTCACTCTGCTTTCAGATACTTATATACATTGGTTAGGTCCCCTCTGTCACCTCTTCTTGAGCCTGAACATGCCCAATTCCCTCATTCTTTCCTGTAAGAGATGTTCCAGTCCCTTAGTCTCCTTTGTCACCCTCTGCTGGACCTGCTCCAGGAGCTCCATGTCTTTCTTGTACTGAGGACCCCAGGCACACTGCTGGCTCACGGACAGGCTTGTTGTCCACCGAGACTCCCAGGCCCTTCTCCACAGAGCTGCTTTCCAGCAGGTTAGCCCCCAGCCTGTACTGGTACATCAGGCTATTCTTGTCCAGGTGCAGGACCCTGCATTTTCCTTTGTTGAATTGCCACTCTGCCCATTTCTCCAACCTGTTGAGATCCTTCTGAAGAGCTGCACAGAACTCTCGAGTACTGGCTGCTCTTCCCAGCTTTGTGTCATCAGTGAATTCACTGTGGAGGCACCTGCCTCTTCATTCAAGTCATTGATAAGTTCAAGGCAAGTTCAGTTGAGTTCAAGGCAGGTTTTGCCTTTTACATAAGGTATCCTTAACTCAGTTTATAATTAACTTGTGTATCTTGGCTGCTGTAACATTCTAGTTTAAAAATCTAGCTTCAGGACAACATAGTTTTTGTGACTAGAATACAAGCTATGTAGTTTCTTCAACTACTATTCTAATGATTGCGTCTATGAAAATAATGCAAATAATCTTTGCACTGACTTCAGAGCACACAAGCTGCAGTAAGTCACGCTGAGTTACTCATGATATTTCTGTAAGAGATGGAGCTTCAGCAGGTAAGGAGGGCTCACAGGAGAAGAGTAGGGGAATGCCTGTTGGAGCTGTCTGACAAAGCCTGCTGGTGACTATTTCTCTGGACTTGCTGTGATTTGCTTTCCTTTTTCCATCCAAATTTTATGTCATTGACTTGTAACCCACAGCCTTTAATATAAATTCAGAACATCTCAGAGTTCCTTAACCTAGTGATGTAGATGGGCAGCAGGGGTATATAATCATGCAAGAAGATTGGGATGAGTCTGGGATGAACATAAAGTGATCATGAGAGCCTGAATATATGGAAGATCTGAGATGTAAATTTATTAAAAACACTTGGTTATGGGTAAAAGATAAGGTTAAAGCATGGAATTTAGATCTATTGAAACAAGTGCAAATATGTGTCAGATTGCCACAGTATCAGTCAACCAACTACAGAAAGGAAAGGAGATTGTGTTTCCTAAGACCTAATGTGGTGTGGTGGATTTAGTATCCTATTCCTGAAAGTAATCCTGAAACAGAGAATGCTGAAATACTTTAATTCATGCCCCTCCCCCTGCAATTACTTTTCCAAGTAGTTAAAAGCATAATTATGCTACTGATAACAATTGATTAATTACAGTGGAAATGCTGTATTTCCTCCCCCTTTTGTAATTTGTTGATGTTTCATTATATGTGCAAAAACTGTTTTGTATGAAAAACTATTGCAAGGGGAAAAGTTTAGATGACTCTGAAGAGGAAACTGAAACTTGGATATTTGCACATGCATTCTGTGATTTCTTTCTAGAAGTAGGTGCTGGTTAAATATGGTATTTACTTAGATACAGAATTGTATCTCCTTCAGGACACAACAGAAAGAAACTGGGTTTTATATGGTAAAAATAATTGTATACATGAAGTTGTATGCAAGCTAGCTTAAGGGGAAAAAATTGTGGAAGATCTCAGAGGGTAGTCTGTGCTAAAACATAAAAGACAATATTATTTTGATCATTTTTAAAGCTACGGCATTACATTCAACTATACTAAACAGGTGATTAGGTTCCATCTTGAACCTAAACTTAAAATTGTTAAGAATCATGGAAAATGCTTCCTAGCAGTAAGGTTTCCTGGCATAAACTGTCAGTTCTGATACCAAGATGCCAAAAGGATAGCAAACCTAATGAGTGAACTTACTTATGTAACTAGATTTGGAGACAGCATTGGGATTGACTTGTAATGAGTTCCAAACTCTGCTCAGACTCACCAGTATTGTGTGTTTCCTATGGAAAAAACATGGTGACCACAATTGCCTTTCCTGTTACCAAGTCTCTCATTGCAGCATCCAGTTTGTGAAGTGCCAGTATAGACATCCTTAGAGTGCTGCGTCTAGAAAACAGATGTTTTCTAGAAGAGAGTGCTATGTGTTTGGTAACTTTAAGAGATCTCAGAACTTTGATTTTGTACATCACCATACTCTTAGCCTGCATCCCAGCTCCTCTGTTCTTTGCTTTGTGCCTCTTCAAAACTGTGTCAAAGGTGGGTGTGCATGTGCCCCTCTTTAGTATACTGCCATTGCTATCAATGAAGTGCATTTGACAGCTCTGAATCTCTCATGTCTGGACACAAATATACACACTTCAGTGGTCTAGCTCATTCTGCTGTTTGAAGAAGACTTCCCATGTGACATCTCTTCCATGATGATATGTTGTGTACTTGCCTTTAGTCTGGGGAAAGCAGAAAGAGGGAAAGTGGTCACTAGCACTTTCAGATGGCCAGTTGCTACTGAGTATTGGCAGCTTACTATTTGGCCATTTATGGTGGTGGCCTGGTGTCACGGGCTCTCAGTTGCCTACTTGTTCTGTTGTGTCTCAGGCTAGATATATGGGACCAGTGATGATGTGGTTTGTTGGTTTGGATATCAGACAGCACTAGATGGTAGTGTTTTGACTGGTTAGTGGGTCTAGTCTTTAGGCAACAGTGACTGGCTGAACTTGTTAAGAATAGTACTGGTGTTTTCTTCCTTCCCTTCTTGCTGGCATGAGCAATATGCTTGTGATAGGTGGTCTTTAATCTTGCAAGGACTTGCTTGTTGCAACAGTGTGTGCTGAAAGCTGTGACTGCCCAGTAGTAGCTGCAGGTAAAGGTGAGGCAAGTGGTGTGTGAACAAGATGAGTAAAGTGTTAGCATTGCTTGCAGGGTCCTTCTATAAAGGCTTTCAGAGTATGAGTTGTAACCAGGAGCATTCCAGGCATTTTATGTGTTCAGGAGTGTTCCTATAGATTGGGCTTGTCTTGACGTGAATACTGGCCCAGTTCCCAGAGTAGTGTTGACATGGGCGTGCAGATACAACAGTAACTCTGGAGGTAAATAAGGTGTGGGCTCCAACACGAAGTAAGTGATATTTTCTTATGCTTGGGAATTCTTCATTCTTTGAAGACGTTATGGGTATTGAGTCAAACTCTCCAAACTGTGTGCACAGTACGGCTGCAGAGTGAAGTCCTGTGCTGTGTGCTTAGGACGTGGTTGCAGTGACCTCAGTCTGTGGTCATTCGAGGGATGATCCACTAAAAATTTAGGCTGCCTTGAATAAAAAATCCTCCCCACTAGAGGTCAGTGCTGCACTGTTGCACGTACAAGCTGTTCTGGATTGTGCCTTAAGTAAATCTCAAGGAACAGTCTCTTCCCACACTTTTGTGGCAATCTAATAGTCATGGGTAATATAAAGAATTTGGAAGGTTTAAAATTCATTAGTGGAACAAAACGATCAAAATGGCAGTAAGTATATTGGTAAAGGGTCCAAAGAAGAGCATTTCCTGGGAGGGGGAGACCAAAATTAAACCACATATTCCCTATGGCAGTACTAATTTAAACAAATTGCTAACATGAAGATTGGTGATATTAACAGGAAAATTTGTGATCTGGAGGAAACAAGAATCCAACCCTAAGTTGCAAAGGACAGAGATGATGGTTTTGAAGGTTGAGAGTTGTTGGTCTCAGTGCAGAGTGTAATGGCTTATAACAGAGAAGCAGAAATGACAGGACAGTTACCACTGTCAGAGAAGGAAAGATATGGAACAGGAGACAGGGGCTACAGTTTTTGTAAGAGTTTGAGGATGAAAAATGGAAGCTCAATCTTTTAGTCTATGACTCTGACTGTTTTGAATCCCTCAGTTACCAATCATGTACAACTGTTTTGGAGGACCATGGAGACAAATGTAGTATTGCGTAGATGGTGAACAAGAACTTCACCCTCTTCTTCAAAGAAGGAAATAATTCTGTTGTGATCTCATCTAACTGAAATTTATTTGTTTGGGTTCTTCTGGGTTTGGGGATTTTTTTGCAAAGCAATATATTCCTTGCCGTGCAGATTCCTTAAGAGGTAGAAGTCTGTGCTTTTCAGCTATTCATTTACTATGTCATTAAGAAACCAAATAGGACATTCTCCCAGATACTTGATAGATTTCCTGCTGATTTCTGTGGTTTTGCCTCAGGAGAGGTGTGTGCTTGAGTACATTTTATTAATCGTTTCCTTTCTACCTTGAAGTGCTCTTAAACAAAACTTACCGAAAGGAGTTTCTGACTACTTTAGCTTTGCCTAGGGAAGGTCTAGGTTTTTAAGTCTACACCCAGGTTTGAGAAAAGAGGCAGAAATCTTGTTAATGGAAATCTTCATCATTTTTGGACTGCATCAGTTGGTAGAAGTACTAATTTTAGTGCCAGGTCTAAGAGCCTCTGGGGAAGCAAATGGGATACACCCAAACAGAATCTAAAAAACATATGACTCTTGACTTGGTTTTCCAGTTAAGGATTTATTGAACCTTTTCAAAACTTTTGTCCAATTTAAACAAAATGCAATGTTTACCCAGGTGTGCTCTGCCTAAAAAAGTGAAAAAAAAAATCATTGTCTATTATCCACGACAGAAAGAAATAGGGAATGTTAGAACTTGCAGTACAGAAATTATTATTTGGAGTTAATTGCTGAAATGATTCATTGAAGAGGAAAAAGATAATGCTTGTATGAGTTATTGCTGTGTTCATTCATGTGTGTGGGTATTTGGTGGTGGTGGTTTTGTTCTTCCCAAACTGGAATATGGGTGCATATTCTGGTTTGTAAGGTGCAGTTCAACAGAATTTCAAACTGGGCTTCTGTCAACATCTTACCTGCTCCCAAGTTATTTGAAATACTTTGATTTTAATATACAAAGTCTGTAGTCATCTGACTTTTGCAAAAGTGTTCTGTTTGCTGGGAGACAAATGTTCTCTTCTGTGATATTTAGTGTGGGAGAAAGGGCATCAGAATAACTTGCAGAGCTGCAAGTGTTTTAACCTCTTAAGAAAGTCATGATAAAACTAGTAGAACCTGTATTTGCTGTATTTTCTTGGATACAGCATATCTACATGGATGCTGAAGTAAAATTCTAATTCCTTGGCATTTAATGGTATAGCAAGCTAGTTCAAGTTAAAGATCTGAGGGCTCATTGAATCTCAGCTGAAGTGTGACTTGTTTCTGTGTAGTTAAGTAGGAACTGGATTGTCTTTAAATAAATCCCCATGAACTTCCATCTTTGACTTCAGAATACTGTGGTCTAAATTCTCATTCTGAACTATTTTCTCTTGGGGTGGAAATAGATACTTCTATATAAGACAAGATTGATTGCCTACTTGGATGTCTAAAAAGATTGGGAAAATGCACCTAAAACACTTAGTTGTTCCTTTTCTAAAAGACAGCTGAAGATGATTGTTTCAGATATGCATGTTGACAGAGCAGGTGGGATGTATCTCACTCCTCTTGTTTAGGACAGTCTGGAAGAGGAAGCTAAATATTTCTATTTCATCTATGTCAACAATACTTGTTGAGAGGAAAGACTTCTAAATAAAAGGAAGGCTTGACAAAGTGTGAGGGCATTATCATGCACTGCTCAGCAGGTGGTCTGAAAGGCATGGAGGGAAAAAGAGTTGCTGTAGTGATCTAAGTCCTGTCCCTTCTCGACTGACTTAAAATGCTGCTTGGAAAGTAGAGACAACATCTCCACAGCTTCATAAAGCAATTGAGAGCTGGGATCCAGTTGCTCACCGTCTGGTGTGTTTGAGATTGCTGGTGGCTGTAGTGGTGTCATTGGCGGGGTGTGAGGAAGGTCTGCCCCAGGGTGTAAGTGATGGAGCTGGACTGAAGTGACCTGGGACTGATGGTATCCCAACCCTGGGACTGGGTGCCTGTCCTGCTTCCCAAGAACTGTGTCTATCTCAGGCTGCTGTAGATTGTGACAAACATCTCTCTCCTCTGAGGTCTCTAGGTACAAAAGTAAATTCAGTGTTACTGTCTGGACACTTGGAGGGGACTGGGCAGGTGTATGAAGGTGTTTGGAAGTGGAGATTATCTGGGCATATATAAATAAATTCTGCTGGTTTAATGTGTTCTGTCCTTTAAAGCCCCTAATGGAGTTTGTCATGTGTGCTTCAGTGCCACAGTCACTTAAGAAACACATGATGGATTGCTGGTTATGTCTCTATTCAGTTATGATTTGTGTAGTACAAAAACACACGTTTCCAGTTTGTATAGCTTCTCTGATCACTACAGCTTTTCTACCCTCCAAGTGAGTGGTATTTATCATTACCTATTTATCATGTAAGAAGGCATCCAAAAAGAAGCCAATGCTTTGAAACTAGGTTGGTAGCTGGAATAAAGGTGGGTTTTTTTCCTGCTGTTATTCATTAGCTAGTCCTCCTGTATTTAGGATGAACAGTTTTTGCTGAATAATAACCAAAGGCTGAGAGGAGTTTTGGCTTGAGGTAACTAAATGGATTTAACCATGATAGTAGCGACAACAAATAGCTTTAGGTTGATTACAATCAGACAGTTTAATCCCACTTAATTTCTGTGGAAATTGTTCCTCTAAGTGACTTATAATGGTTTTGAAAAATTGCTTGCTTGCGCTGGATGTTTGAGGTCTTCAAATTGTAGAGACTTTTACAGAGAAGGTGGCATGTCCAGCCCCAGCAATGGTTTGTACCCAAACGTTAATTTCAAGCCTTGGCCACTCAATTTAATAAGTATTTGAATTTTTTTACATTTGCTCTGTTAGTTATATATTTTAAAAAGCACCCATCTAGTGATACGGGTGTTTTAGGAAGGACTCTTGACTATATGGAATATATTTATTTGTTTGTATACAGTTAAAGAGCTGTTCCTACAATGAGGCAATCCTGCATCTAGGAGTAGACCTTAGAGCTGTCTTTACTTGAAGAGAAGGAAAAAAAAACCACAAACAAACAAACAAAAACCCCAAACAAACAAAAAATCAAATACAAAAACAAAAAAGCCAACAAACAAAACCAAAACACCAAAACAAACAAAACACCAAACCAACAAATAAAAAAGTAGGGGAGCAAAGAGAAGTGAGTGAAATGAACCTTTATATTTTTGAGTATGAATATATGCAGTGGCATGGCAAATAGCATAGTACTATTTGTTTGTTAAGAAGCTTTTTTAAAAAAGTAACGGTGGCTCAACAGTTATGAAGTATTTAAAATGTGTCTATGTTGTTTCTGTCAGCAAGCAAATGAAAGAGATGGAGAAGTCGGGAACCCTGAAAGGATCTTTGAGTGCGGAACAGCAGTTGGCTCTCATTAGCGTTTGTACAGACCTGAAGGCAGCAGTAGAGGGTGCAGCTTTCATTCAGGTAAGCAAAGATTTGCCAACTCCTAGCAAACAGTTTAGAAAGAGGATCAAAAGCAGTGCTGTGCAGCACGTGGGCAATGGAGAAGGTGGCACATCCAGCCCCAGCATTGCGACCCCATAAAGATAAAGTCATGCTTGTTAAAGTTTTTTCTAGCCTCGTACCCCGATGTGGAAGATCATGCCTCTTTCCAGGACTTCCTACTTGAGGCTCCTTTCAGGTTTCTTCTGAGTTGTGGTGGGAGAGAGAGCTAAGACGAGAGGAATTGCTGATTCCATGTGTACCAGAGACTGTACCTGTCAGAAAGATGAGTGTTAGGTGCAGGTGGGCAGGAGATTCTTAGGGGAGAGATTGCCTCTTAGGGAACACCACACATCCTTGAGCTGGGACTGAAGCATGTTTCTTCCTCTCCAGGTACCTAGTGAAGGCAGGGAATATGTCTATGGTGACTTCTGACTGTGAGGGAGTGCTGTAGCCAAACCAAACTGTTTCAGAGTGTTAGAGTATTAAAAACAGGGTAGATATATATGTTTGGAATGGGTGCTGCTAAGTAAAATTGGAATGGGGAACAAGCTGAAGTACTAGACCTGATAGTTTGCGGCTGCTTACCTAATTAACATGCTCACTGGATTTGGCTTAGTTTCGGGGATAGGTGAATCTGGGACCATTTCTGGGATAAGGTATGTTTGAATTTTCATTAAGATTGGCATCTTCCACTCTGCATGATCCTCCAGTATTATTCCAGTGTTGTACTATTAGCTGTTTCTACATGTATGTGTGCTGTACCCAAGAGTTTACAAGTTACACTCTTTCAGGCTGTAAATCCCACAGATGACTTGCTCCAACACAACCCCAATAACAAATTGAACTGAAAGGAAACAGACTTTTAGACCTTTTCTTCCTCCAAGTTTGATGAGGTGGAGGGAGAGAGAACGGGAGGCAGGGCAAAGCTTCACACAGAAGTCAAAGTGTGAACATAGTCTAGATTTTTAGAGTAGTATACTGTTTTGTGTTCTCTTCCTTTTCTCTGTGTCATGAAACTATATCCTGTTACCCCAGTATCTTACTCTTACAGCACTAATGAGCTCAGAACTTGTTGGTTCATATTGTTGTATTCACATATGTATTGCCTACTTCTGAGTTTAATCTGCAAAATTATTGTCTCATTAATCAGTCCTGTAAAGTCCTTCTGCATGTGTTTGTGCTTCTAATAATCATGACCAACCTACATTTTATGAGCTAACTTTCAGGTCATTTATGAATGGATGTAACAAAGGGCACAGATATCTGTGAAACAGCACTGCCCAGTGTATTCCAGTGCGTAAGAACTGACTGTTCTTTCCATCTCTTTACAAGTTCCTGAAAGGATCTTTTGTCTCACATGTGACCAGTTAAGTTCATTGCAAGCTCTTAGTATTTTTTTCTTGCAATACTTCTGGGCATTCACACAAACTGCATCAGCTACATGATGCCTGTGCTTGTTACTTCCTTTAGAGTTTCTACTACATCTGAGAGTTTGGACTTTCCTCCATAAAGTTGCTTCTTTCTTCCTGTCCTGGTTTTTAGTAGCCAGGGTCAGTTTGGCACTGTGTGGGTGTGTATTCTAAAGCCTTTATGCCATTTTTTCCCATGAACTGCTCACAGTGGCACATTAACAGCTATTGTCTAAGGGACAGCACACCCCTCAGGCTGCAGGCTGGGTGTTTTGGAACTTCTGTGAGATAAGGAAATTCTTCTGCCTCCACACCCACCTGAGGGGTCATGTCTGCTAATGGCCCATCAGGGATGTCAAAAATAGGCCATTGTTTATCTCACAGAGTAAATCACCCATTGTTTAAGTCTCCGCCCTGGGGGAGGGACTGGGCGGAGCCTAGGTGAATATAAGCAGAGGATTTTTGGGCCTAAGGGCTCTCTTCAGATCCAGAAGAGGACCAGCAGACTGCGACTGCCACCAGACTGCAACCATCACTTTCACCAGCAGAGGAGTTGCACTGCTCATTGGAGGGACACGCCAAGGTTTATTTTTGCTTCCCATCCACCAACCCCCCCCAGGGGCAACCCAGCACCGGCTACTCATCTCATCACCTGCGGTCTGTAAAATACCTCTGTGTCCACTTTTTTCTAAGTTCTCTAAACTTAGACACTTCCCTAATATTTTTTATCTTCTAGTCGTCTTCTTATTTATATAATACTCATTTGGTGCTAGCTTTTTCTCTTAACTTGCTTGATAAAGTCATAAGACTTACTGTTGAGATCTTACCTGAAGTAGCACAATTGCTACTCTTCTCTTTGGTACCAAAACAGTGTACATTCAGTGTGTTTCAAGTGAGTGGTTGTGTATCATTGTTACTGTATATCATTATTACTGTATTTCAACCATATCAGAACATGCTCAGTACCTTAGTTCTGGTTCTACTCTCCTCTGTTCTATGATTTCTTCAGCTTCTTTCAATTTCAGAGAGACTCCAGGAGTCATCAAGGCTTGAGGCTTCAGTTTTCTACAAGGATTAGAAAGTGAAACAGAACAGTGTATTTTCCAGATGATCCTTCTGTACTCTTATCCTTTGGTCCTATGCATTCTTCTCCATGCATTTTGAAGACAGAAAACATTTTTAAATTGTTATTCTATATGTAAATTCTGAGGGGGTGCCTTATTTTCATAAATTAACAATCCTACATGTACCACATCAACTTTGTGAAGGCTGTCTTCTTGTTTCCAGTACTCTTGCACTTTTTCTTTTCTTTTGCTCTTTCAAACATTTCCTACTACCTGGTTTATCTGTGTGGTGTCTTTACTTTCTCTGTATGCTTCCTGCAAGGATCTTATCCTTTTTAGTGCCAATTTTGCATCTCCTTAATGTACTCACTTTTTGCCATCTCCTTTTAAAGCTGAACAGCTGTGGTAGAGTTCCTGGCTCTTGTTGCTCCAACAGAGATGTTGAGTTTTAGTTTGCCATTGGTCCTGTTAGGGTCTTTGGCAGTAAAATTTTTTAACAAGGTCTTCAGATTAAGTCAAGAAGATTAAATCCTTCTCCACATGGATCATCAGTTGATCTATGAAATGGGCATCAAGCAAATGTTACAGAATCAAAGTAATTTTGAATTGGAAATAACCTTTGAAGTCGTTTGGCCCAACCCACTGCAGGACCAATTTACCTGACCTTGCTCAGGATTCGTGCAGTTGCGTTTTGGATTAACACTTCTGGTCTCTTTGGGTAACTTGTTACAATGTTTAATTATCGAATTTTGTAACTTCTTTCTCATTCCATTTAGATATTTACTATTCTTGCAGTTTCAGTCTCTTGCCTCTTCTCCTACCACATGGACCTCAGAGTCTGTATGTTCCCTTCAGGAAGTTGAAGATAGCAATATTGTGTTGATAGGCTATGAATAGCAACATTGTTCTTGGGGTAACTTGAGATTTTTGGTGCTATTTTAGGTTCCCTTAGTTCTCTTGTTGTCTCTTAACATGTAGTTGTTTTATACATAAATGAAAATAAACTAAATTGCTGCAGTATACCCATGAATAACAAATTGTATGTGTGACACATGGTTGGCACTATTTGTGTCAGCTCATCAAACCATACTATTAAATTTTAGTTTAATTCAAATGTTAACTAATACACAGTGGAAGTGGGCAGAAAACTTATTTGAACTAATCTTTAATAAAGAAGGGTGGTGGAATAGAATGAAAGAATCTTAATTCAAGGCTCACAGCAATGAGATGACTACTTCCTGGCTGAACCATATTAAATTTTGGAAACAGCTTTCAATATGGAAGGATGAAATATATTAATATTAACTTATGAGTGCAAGTGTTTTGACTTTAGTTACTTTAAAAATATTTATTGTATTATTGGGACCCTCATGGGTGAGAGTTTTTTTAATATTGTGTAATATATTTTTTAATATTGTGCTCTTAGCTTTCCTGCATAAATATTTGGATGACTTTTGTCCTTGTGTGACTCTGGGGTACTGAACATCTTACTACTCCTTTCCGGATTTAGATGCATGTGAGTCTGTTTTCTAAACAGCATGAACTGAATAGAAGTCAGTGTATGATCTCTCACCACAATGCTAGTAAAACAAACCCAGTTAAATGGAACAATTTGCTAACTGAGTGATAACATTCACTAGATTTCAGAGGAAGGTGAGATGACTGTCAGTGAGATCTTACTCTTGACATCTAAGCTGCTCTACATTCTTGTGAGTTGTGAGGGCTAGCCTGGCTAGTTGAAGGTGGACACAGAAGATGGCTGAGATGTGCTCTCTAAACCTATCACTTGTGCTGTGCCGTGGGACAGAGCAGACTGGGCTAGGGGATGAAATTAACCTTTTAACTTTGTGTTCTTGAGGTGTTTATCCTTCTTACTTTTAGAAGAACTCTGCCTAAAAGCCTTTAAACAGTATCTTTATCTCCTGCCCCCCTTCCTTTAAAAGGAGAGGTATATGTGTGTGTGTTTCTCCCCCATTGGTCCTGCAGACTCTCTTGAGCTGGTGATAACAACACTAATAGATCTTCAACCTGGTATCTTTTAGATTTTGCTCACTCTTTCATCTCTCCCAGTTAGACATATGTCTAAGTTTAGAGAACTTAGAAAATTTATAACTAAAGTAGAGAGACAAGTCTCCTTTAATTTCAAAACAAAATTTAATTAAGGTATGATAAATGGAAGGATAACAGTTCCTAGCTATGAGATATAT
>VXAU01002130.1:2684471-2752790 GCA_013399695.1 Formicarius rufipectus | reverse complement strand
CTCCCCCCACCCTAAATCACCGGTCAATCTTGCTTCTTTGTTAGAGGCAAATGGACTGGGGTAGGCCCATTTGCGCCTCATTCTGGGGGTGGGGTAAGAAAAAATTCCATTAGATTCTGAACCTATAACAACATATTTAGAAAAACGGTGTTAAAAGTTTTCAAAAAGCCTGGGGGTGCTTTGGAATGTGAAACCAGCATTGACTTCGGACCTTTAACAATAGGTATCTCGTGTCTCTGGTCATAAAAATTAGTCTTTTGCTGTCTGGTACCAGTTTCTACCTCTAGCTTTTGTTTTACTTTCCTGATGGCTTTCAAGAATCATTTTACTTCTGGGAATGATGGAGTCTCTGCAGACAGTGGGTGAAGATGTCTTCAGCTACCCTGAGTTCATACACTAGAAGCCCATACTGGTTTGGAAGCTGTGTTAGTGACATACCTCTGAAGAAACAAAACTGCTGGAAGGCAGAGTGTGCAAGCGTTGCAGTAACATAGCTTCTTCTGGAGTGAGCCCTGGATTGACAAACATGGGTCTGTTTACTCTCAACTAGGTAAATATAACCTCAGGCCTGGCTTTACCCTACTTATCTGAAACGCTGGCCTAAGGCACTCGAAGTTGTGTTTTGGCTTCTGAGGGAACAGATTTTAAGCGTGTGACTTGACTTACTGTCTTTGTAGAGGCTATGAGAAAACTCTTCCCCATTTTAGAGTTTGAAACAATCTGATCTCAGACTTGCTGTAAAATATTTTATCAAATCAGTGTTTGAGTTGAGCTCAAAGATGATGTTTAGGTAAAGAGCTTGCCAGTGCTGCTGAATGGACTTACACCCTTCCACACTTTCTGACATTCATTCTCTATCTATTCTATGCATGTAACAGCTGGTGTTGTTTACCTTTACAGTCTGGTCTTGGTTCTTGTTTTAGGAGGTTGCCACTGCTGGAACTGTCATCCAGCCCAACAGTTAGTCTTCCTCTTCAGGTTCTCTTCCAGTGCTCTCTCACTTTTCTGGAGCTATAGTATGTCTTCATTGCCTTTCCTAGATCACTTTCTCTGTTTTTCAGGGTGAGTAGGGTCAGGGTAGAAGAAAGCAGAGATTTAGTTCTTTGAGAAAAGACGTGGAGAAGAGGATGTCAGTCAAGAAAGGGCAATAAAATCTCAGGCAGTTTGAAGGAGCAGAAAGGATCTCCATCTGTAGCAGCTTGAGTAACTTGTCTGTCTGTCTTTTGAAAGTTACTTGGGACATGTGAACATCATGGAAAAAGGTGGATCTCTTTGTGCCATGATACTAACATGAGATGAAGCAAAATGTCTTCATTGGTTGCATTTGTTTTAAACAAAAAAAAAGCACCCAAAAGCCCCCCTCTTCCTCTCCAAACCCTCCCAAATCTGCAAGTTCGATTTTTAGAAAATGTAGTTCTGAAAACCAGTACTTTCTCAAATCCTCTTTTGTGTTTTCTACTAAAAGTTGAACAGGCGCTTGTAATTCAGTCATTTATTGTGAACAGTATAAAATGGCAGAAACTTGATACTTTTATTGCTTGTGTTCTTTAACAAAGTGTGTTTCTGAACTATACGAAAGTACAAATTATTTCCATCCAAATGTTGGATTTCATCTCATCTAAATGTTGTTTACTTGTACAGTATCATGTGGTAGACAGTCTTTCATGTCACTCAAGAGGTAGTGATTTAAGAAGCATCAGATTTCACACTGGTATGAGCTCATATATTCCAGACAAATAAGAATTTATCACTTCAGATCTAAAGTGATTTATAGCCCTAATTTTTTTTAATTAGATTAGACTGAAAGTGCTCGTGCTTTAACTGATACTTTTACAACTTTGCACCATAATAAACTTACTTATCTATTGTCATTTTAGTTGCTGGTTTTGAATTCTGTTAAAGCTTTCCTGAATGTGAACTTTATTCTAAAAGCCAGGCACTCGTAGATTTGCTATAAGGCATTTTCATAACTAAATTTTAAATGGAAATTTAAACAAGTTTAAATTCTATAAAGAAGCATTAAATTTGGATGGGAGTCTGTATGTGTCCCCCAACCCCCAGCATATGAGAAAACCCTACCTTTATCAGAAGATTCACCTTTACCTTTGCTGCCCTACTGACTACTGAGTTATGCAAAATCTGGCTAGAAGGGACTGTAGAGGTTACTTAGTCCAAACCCTGACCAGAGTCAGGCAGGATCAGTCATACCTAGACAACTGTCTGTGAAAAATGTGTTAACCTGTTTTTGAAATCCTCTTGTGGTGTGATTCCTTCTTGTGCCATGTTTAACCTTTTACTTCGGTGCATACATAACCTGCAAATATCTGTAACAGAAGCCCCAGGATGTGTATTTTATTAATATTTTTTGTAATTGTGTCACATGATGATAACGTGGCCCTGTCATTCTTAATCAAATGGTCAGTCTACTTTTCTTTTAAAGGTACTACTGTCCTTATGCTTTCTTGCCTTAGGCTTACAGGACAGCAGTAGTTAGTAAGATAGCTCAGGTTCAAAATAATAGTCTTGGTTGCCAAGGTTGTGTGGCTGGTTTTGGGCTAACTGGAGTTTGTTTTCCATCTAAGGAGTCTTTCGTTGTCCAAGGTATTTTTGTTAATAATCTGATATTTAGACACGTGCTTAAAACCATCTTGGAGGAAGTTGTATACCCACTTATGTGAAATGGGTATCTTTAAGGAGGGAAGGGGCAGGCAGCCCGTTAAGCTTCTGTTCCCTTGATTAGATTTCTGCATCACCTCAAACGTGTTGGGTTTTTGTGGTGGTTTGCTTTGTTGTGGTTTTTTTTTTCTCCTTCTTCCTTATTTTAACTGACCAAAATGCTGACACTGCACTGAGAGGTGTGCAGTAGCCTGGCGTCTCCTTTGGTAACAGCTGTGTGTGTCTCATCCTAAACAAGAATGTGTGTGTCTCCTGGCCAGCTGCTTTTGTCCCTGCTTTTGTCCTCAGATGAGGGTAACAACACTTGATAAAAGGAGGCTGAAGTAAGTACATTTTCCCATCCCCACCTTTACAGTCTGAAATAATGAATTCTTGTCTGTCACCTTGTCTTGATTAATGTCTTGGTATATGGTTAGATCCACATACTGTCCGTCTTTAAAGTGCTTCAGAATATTCATTTAAAATTGGTTTTGGGGGGAGCATGATGGAAAAGTCCAAAATACTTGAAGTATTTGCATTTGAAATGTGGAATCATTTTGAATTTTGTGAAATTACCAGACTTAATCAATGTATGAAAAAAATTAGATATTTGAGCTAAGTTGTAGTGCTTAATAACAATAATATCAGGAGTACAGATGATATTCTGATTTAATAATTTGTTCTGATGTTAAAAATACAATTTTATATGCCTGCTTTTTTCTGTAGCTGAATTCCAAAACTCTGCAGTAAAAATGTCACATTTTTTGATTGCAGGTTGATATAGTTCCCCAGGTTCATGTGTGTGACTCTTGTTTACTGAGTAGAGTTCACTTCAGTGTCTTACAGGAAAAACAAAAGGAAAAAGTTCCGGTTTCCTTCACTGAAGGTGCATCTTCACTGTTCCAGAAGGAAAATACACACCTAAATCCTGCAGGAGCAGACCAAATTAGCATGTCAGTTCAAAAGCCTAAATAGAAATAATAAAAATTGAAACTGAAATACTATTGATAGTAGTGAGCATTTTAAACACTACTTTGCTTAAGATATAACTTGATTTTCATATGGATTCAATAAAACAGTGGTAATGACAGAAACACAACAGTCTGCAAGATGGAGCAAATAAATGTAGTCTTGCTTTGAGAACTTCAGTAACTTCAACCTTGCCAGTGATATTGGGGAAAACAGAACTGGTTGTGAAATTGCAGGGTTTGTTTTGCATAGAGATTATTTTAACATATGTACTTCTTTCAACTAGGCTAATACAAAAATCTTTTATTATTATTATTGTTTAGATGTGGTAAAATTCCATGGTATACTTGTATTTGACTGTACACTTGCTATCTATAGTTAGTAATAGTGATTTGAAATCTATATTTCATTTAATTAAATTCGCAGATCTCCTTTTCAGGTGTTTTAATTGTCTGTCTTAAACAGCATTCAGGTTATCTATAAAAATCCATAGGTTCCAGCTTTTTTAGGTTTATGTTAATCAGGCTTTTATTTTAGAAATACAATATTCTGAAGTGACTTGTTAGCTTGAAAATAAAACTACTATACCTATCCTTCTGGGAAGTTCTTTTTCTAGTAGATTATAACTATAGAAGAATATATAAGTATTCGTGGAAACATATTAGGCACTAGAACTTTCAGAAAAGCTGCTTTTCTGAGATGCAGAACTCCGTCTCTTAATCCTGTGAATATCTTTATATTCCCACAAAAATACGGATATGATGTGGTTCCTGTTGCAGGAGTGCTGACCGTCTGTGTCCAGCTTGTGAGATAGTTTGGTGCTTTGAAAGCTGCTGCTGCATCCTCGTTCTATGAGAAGTGAGGATTGCTGTCACTTGACTCTGGTACCTGTTCCACAGAAGTGCCTTGAAATTGTCAGCCAAATCAGAACACTGAAAAGCTGAGGCTGCTTAAAATGCTGTAAATTATGTGTGTATAAATAGAGGAGTAGAGCCCAGGCTTGTGGCACATTTAAAGATCCTCACTTAACTGCAGAAGGTGGAGAGTGTCCTGTTGCATTCAGAGTGACTATGGCTTCTAAACAGTTTACCTGCTACTTGAAACCCTTTTGAATTTATTGGGAAGAGGGATGTCACAGAACTCTTGAAAATAATTTTATACTGCAGTTATGGTACAGGATCTCTTGCATGGCAGTGAAGTGCAACTTTTGGGGCTTAGGTGGTGCAAGACAGAGCTTGGAGGGGAATAGCTGCCTAGGGTGTTTGTTACATGCTATGAGCTAGCATGGACAGAACTCTGCCCCACTTTGATTGAGGGAGCCAGTTGTGTGCTTATGGGTCAGGATTAGCACTACCACCAACAAGATACTGTGGTAGATGGACTCCCTGATCAGGAAGGAAAGGCCTTCTTCAGGCAACTGGAAGAAACCTCACATTCAGAGACCCATGACTTCATGTGGAAGGGTATCAATCACATCAGTATCTGATGATGGGAGAGCACAGGGGAGCACTAAGAATTCAGGAGGATTCTGGAATGCATTCATGTGACAGGTGGTTGAGGAACAGAAGAGAGGACATGCTATGCTGGACCTCATAAAGAGTGGAGAGCTGGTTGGAGATGTGAAGGTCAGGGGGAGGTCTTGATTGTAGTGACCATGAGTTGGTGAAGCTGAGGACCATGAGGGGAGAAGCAAGACAAAAACTGGCATCACAGCCTTTGATGTCAGGGGAGACAACTTTGGCTGTTAAGGCCAAAATCTGCTTGGAAGAATCTCATGGTATGGGTTACAGTTCTGGACTGTAGGAGGATCTAGTAGAGCTCAAGATAAATCAATCTTCACTTGCAGGAATTTTTATTACCATTAATCTTCATATTAAGACTGCCAGGGAAGAAATACTTTCTTGATCGTGTTTTGAATTTGCAGTAGCCAAAATCTAGTCATGAGGTAGGAACTCATCATTATGCAACAGTGCTTTCAGACTTCTTTATTCAGCAATTCCTTATGCTGGTGACTACCCTGAGACCAAGCGGTGGGCGTTGGCCAAGTGGTGTAAGTCGCCGCCTGTGGAGCCGGCTCCTCCTCTGAGGACACCGGTTTGAATCCCGAGGAACTCGCTGTCGCCATCCGAGCGTGCTTGGCCGTGGCAAGATGAACCTCAGGAGTGAAGGGGGTGGGGCCAGTTCCGTGCACACTGTGCCTCACCTGAAATATCCATTGCGCAGGCTTATCCCAAAATCTTCGTTCGCGAAGTCCAGCCAACAACGACAACCCTCAGACCCCACACTCAGGGGCTCAGTGTGCTCCCTGTGACAGCAGCTCTGGATGATCTTACAGAAAGTGGCTTGCTTGTTGCTGAATGGTTGTTTACGTTCTGCACACTAGTTTAAATATTTGGGTTTTGTCTTACACTCCCATGTTTGTATAGGGCAATACCACTTACTTTGGGATCATACCACTGTGTTGCAATGCTTTGCTTCAGGCCATGCTTTGTTTTTTTTGTCTCCCAGTACTAATAAACCACTTGGCAGTGATTGTCATTGCTAGTGTAAGGAAAAGGTATTTTACAAGGTAGTGTTTTGGGGAGTGTTTTCCCAGGAAGTACAGGTGAGTTGCTACCTTGGCACATTTGAGGATGGATGGGAAGAACCTGGGTAGATGCCAGCATTTAAATACAAATAAATGAAGTTGTGCACTTAAATGAGGAGGGATGTGTGTGGGAGCACACATGGTGGATAGCATGGTGAGAAAGGCCTATACAAAAACAAAGAGACACTGGATTTAAACAGCTAAAGTTCTCTAGCATTCCATGTACAGGCATTCCAGGGGTTGTGTAATATGAGTGCAACTTTTTAATTAGGGGCAACTAGACTTCAGTCACCTTGTCAGGGTATCAAGGTTGTTAGCTCGGGAGTGAGTCTAGTACATATTTGTGTAGCTCTTTAAGAGTTCACAGACTGGTCAGGTAGCTGCTATGTGTTCTCTGCAAATGAGAAGTATGATCTTCCCTAAGAAAAGGGTACAGAAATATAAAGTGTCACTTAAAATGCATGCTAACCTTTTTGCAATGATTCTTTGAGCTAAAACTGTATCTTACTTGCTCTCTGTTTGATCTTCTCTTTCTCAGGGTAAACAGAGTAGCTTCAGACCTTTCCAGGCTCCCTAACCGACAGCAAGTGAGGTTTCTGTTTAATGGATTGTTTAGAGTTTATTTTTCCCTCTGTTCTTTTGGGAATTGGTGTCTCTGAGAAAATAATTGCATGCTTGAGAACAGAAACTTTATTGCAGTGGTCCAACAGCCTGAATACAATTGTGACACTATACAAGAGACTGCAAGCAAATGGCCCATTCAGAAACCTTACGTAACTGTGGCAGGTTTGAATTTCCAGCAGATTTGAGTTTGCCTTTTTGATTATCATCTGATGTGAGAGCAGGCTTAGAGTTTCAAGTTCACAAACTTATTCAGAGCAGCTCTTTTATTAGCTTGAACAGTATCTGCAGAGTTCTCATCATCTTTGGCTTCAGTAAAAGAAACTATTTAAACCTAACCAAGAGGCAGAGATTCTGGAACTATGAGTAGAGTATCATTTTGTTTTGATAAGGATGTCTAATACTTTGGGCTCTATCTGAAGTTCTTAAATGACCTTGTTTATCTCTTCTTCTCATGGAACCTTCAGTACTGTTCCATGAAACTTTTATTTTTTAAGACTTCAAATTACTTTTAATCCATTTACTGGATTAAAAACTCTAGCCCAAGTCTATCTGAAGCTGCAGATATTAAATGTAAATTTTGGAGTATGTCAAATCTGTAGCTATTTTCCCTACCCTCCATGTGCATTTCAGTGTAACAAATAGGAGGAAGTTAGAGTAGACTTTTTCTGTGTTTTGAAGGGAAAACTGAGGTTCTGCAACTTTGGGATCCTGTTTGTATTTTTCTAAACCTTTCCAAAAACACCCAGAAAACAAGCTAGCTTTGTACTTCTGTTTTCCTCTCATAGACTGAAGTCTTTTCTATTGATTGTGGGATCCACTGTAGTTCCTCTCCCATGTCCTTGCTGCTCCCAGAGTAGTGGATTTCTGCATGCTCTTCTTTAGACAGCTCCTAGAGATAACTTTGGAACTCTAGTGACTTTTGATTGCGGCTCTTGGCTTATACATGTGAAATTTCACACAGCACTGTAGAGCTGAAGATGCTCAATAGCTTTGGGAGAAGTTTCAATAGTGGCCATTCTACTTCAAAAATCTTTCTCAGTAACCCTCACACGTGAAAAGCTTAAGTGTCTCTGTTCATTTCAACTCTGAGAATTGTTTCAGTGCAGGTTGCAGAGCTGTGCCTTTGAATCTCCTGCCATAATTCTGTAGATTGTACAATTATCTTCTTTTGAGATACACCTAGGGTTTTTTTCAAGAATACTATTACCATGCAAGATTCTCTTTTTTAAAAAAGTGGAGACCAGGTCTTATTCCTCTGTACTGTTACTCTGTGTGGGAGTAAAAGTCTATACTTTAGATAAAAACGAATCATTTGTTTTGTGTTAATCTTCTGTGGTGTGTGGTGATCCATCTTCTGCAATAGAGAAATTCTTGGACTTTCCATTTCTTTATCTATGGGGGAGGTATTTTTGTGTTGTGGCTCACTGGTATATCTAATTTGATTAAAATAGATGGTTTGTGCTGAGTTCCTAGGTGTTAAGGTGGGATCAGTGAAGTCTGGAATGTATGGATAGATACTATTGAACTAGATGACTTCTAATACTGATTTTGTTTTCATTCCAGGAATGTACTCCAGAGAACCTGGAACTGAAAAAGAAGATTTTCAATCAGTTGGATCTTATTGTGGATAACAGTGTTATCTTGAGCAGCTCAACCTCTTGTCTCTTACCCAGCAAATTGTTCACTGGCCTTAAACACGTTAAGCAGTGTATTGTGTCACATCCTGTAAGTATGGTGGCATGTTTTGGTTTCCTATAAACTGGATCCAAAACTCCTTCCTGCAGACTGAAAGATGCAGAAGGGTATTTGGAGTGCTTGTGTGCCACTGTTAGTGTGCAGGCACCCAACTTTTAGAAAAGATTGTAGTTTGTTCATTCTGTGAGCAGCAACATTGAGAGGATATATGCATGTTTCATACTGTTGGCTGAAGTAAGCCCTGTGTAAGCTGTTGTGCTCATACTGGTCTGTGTTTATCAAACTATTAGCTCTCAAAATGTAGGAATTCTGTGTTTTGAATACAAATCTCAACATTGCCTACTCACTATAGCTATTGTTAGTCTTGTGTAGTGTCCTTTTTCAGCTGCTGTTGGGTAACAATAAGAATCCAAATACTGAGCTGCAGGTAATGTTGATGAAGGATGAAAACTTTTGACTGATTTCTTCAGATTTCTGATGCAGAAGCAATATTCCTGAAAGAGGAATGAAAGAATGATGAAATGGAATTAATTGGAGTTGGAGCTCAATTTGCATACTTCACAACCAACTGGGACAGGGTGATGATGCAGAAATGGCATGGCTAGAGGTTGCAGCAGAACCTCAAAATTGTGAAGGACACCTGTGGGCCTCTGTAGAGGTCTATATAAAACTTGCAGGCAGCAGTTTATCACACCTCTTCTCAGCATGGAAGAGCATTTTATCTTGATCACTGGGATTCTTTCTGTTTTGTACTACTCAGTAAGCTAATGAAGTTGTTAGCCCAATGTTAATCTGCTGTTTGACCGATCAATTAAGGGGACAGTGGTCATGAAGGTTTACACTATCTGGAGAAAGATACTGCTCTAGTTTCTGCAATTTTGGTAACTAGATGATGTCTCTCCAGGGCATCCCTCAATGTATAAAGTAAATGTCAGTTCCCAGGGCATGCTCAAGAATACACAAATACAGCAGTACCTTTCTGTAGTGTGTCTACAGCTACCTGGAGCCTAATCCTATAGTGTCAAAGCATTTGGTCGGTCACTTCCTGACACCCCTCCACCACCATCTTTGTGCCTTGGGGTAACTGAGGGTCAAGTGGAACAAAAGAATTGATTTGTTTCTATATAAATCTCTTCTAATTAAAAAACAAAGTAAAACTTTAAAGTAAGTATCTGTGCCTAGATTTAGATTTAGCCTTTCTCCAGTCTAAATTTCAATAGTTCCTTATCTCATATTTCCAGGGTTATAACTTTCGGTCATGCAAGAGAAGAGATAATGTTTCCTTTAGACTTCTGTATTGAGTAACTATGCAGTTTTGTTTTTAACCTATTCCTGGCTACCTGACTGTTAGTCTTGATTTTACTGTATTCTTCCTTACTGTTTTCCCAAGTTGATCTGTTGTTTTGTCTGAACTGCAGTTTTTGTAGGATCCGCTCCTGAAACTAGGTTTTATCAGATCTGGAAAGGTAGCTAGTCTCTGTGTAAACATTGCCTAGGTTGCTGTTGTAAGGATATATGCATTTTTTGAAGTTAAACACTGTGGAGTGCTTTAAAATGTCTAATTGTTCAGAAATGGCTTTGCAGCCCAACTGAGACTATTTTCATAGCAATCTCAGCTTCACTCAGCTGTACTGAGCATACTGGAGAACCTGTAATCCAGTGTACTCTTCCAGGGGTCTTTCTCTGTGTGTTATATCAGGAAATATACTTGCTTTGTAGTAGTTGTTGGCTTTTGGTGAGGTTTGTTTGTTTGGATTTGGAGTTTTTTTGCCAATTACTAAGATCTTGAACACAGCACTTGGACTTGGTGGCTGCAGGAAGCAAGCAGCTCTGGAAGACACTGAACACAAGTGTAGAATTTGATATACTAGAAAAATTAAAAGCTAAAGTTGTAGAGCTTATGACGGATGAGAATGTTGAGGTGAAATAAATTAAATGCCCTAAAAGCAGAAGCAGCTTATCCTTTTGCTTAACACGGTTCAGTGATTTAAAAGAAGAAATGAAATCCCAGAGCACATCTGTATTATCAAAATGCACACAAATACTTACAATACAATACAAAACAGGTACAGCTGTTCTCTGAAAGCAGTTCCAGGCAGCATATCTGTAGAGGTCTGCTTCAGAGTGGTTCTCTTCTCATGTACTATATATGACTGCTAGGTCACATGACTAGGAATATGGAGCTAGAGGAGACTATGCCATTGAATCAAGTCTCCTGTTCTACATGAAACCCTGTAATCAAATAATCTTTAAAATATACTAAGCTCTGTATGTTAGATTTATTTTTTAACTCCACTAGTCTAGTTAGAAGTTGTTTGTATCTTCTAATTTTTGTTCCAATCTTACTAACAGTCCATTAAAATTAATTGTTAATGTTTCTTAGCAGCTTTTGTGTTGCTTAATTCTTTTCAGTGTTTTCCTTGTCGTATCCTTTCTTAGCTTTCATTTTGTTAGACGAGGGTAACCTTCTGCTCTCTGAAATGCTTCTTATTTTCAGAAACCTTCCCCTACTCCCTACTTTGTGTATGTTCTACCACTTTTAGTTTTCATCAACGTCTATTATCTCGCTCCTAAAAAATTGTCTTCCTAAGTCTCCTCAGTGTGCTCATGAACACACCCACATATGCCCCAAGCCAAATTCATGCAATGATATATTTCAATAAGATCACTGTCAACACTAATCTTGGAAGAAATAGCCCCAGTTTCTCTCGACAATTAACTTGTCCTCCTTCTGACTGGAACCTGTGATACACGTGTGGGTTAGAAAAGCCTTCAGAGAACGTCCTGGTGATTGTAGTCTTTTGGGTCTTGCTCAGTTGCCTGGCACCACACCTGCGATGGTGTCCATCACAGTGTGCTTGTCATCAGTGGTGACACTGCCAAAGTGAGATAGGCTGTGTTAGGACACAAGGTGCTCTATAGGGAATGAGAGGTGTTACATCAGTACTTAGAACAAATGTAACATACATCAGTTTATGCATTGGTCAGACCCCATAATAAGGGAACCCTTACTGATGAAAATCACAGAATATGCTGAGTTGGAAGGGATCCACAAGCGTCACTGAGTGCTACTCTTAACCCTGCACAGGACCATCCCCTAGAGTCACACCATTTACCTCAGAGTAGCATCCAAATGCTTCTTGAACTCTGGCAGGCTTGGTGCTGTGTCTGCTTCCCTGGGGAGCCTGTTCCAGTGCCCAACCACCCTCTGGGTGAAAAATCTTTTTCTAATACCCAACCTAAACCTCCCCCGACACAACTTCAGGCCATTCCCTCAGGTCCTGTCACTGGTCACCAGAAAGAACATGCAGAGAGGAAAGACCGAACATTGTTGTGACTAAATCCCATACTGCACTTACATGAGCACAGTTAAGAGTAGCTACCACAAGGGAGCATGATGAAAGAATCAGTAGTAACTTATCATTCTTTCAATGTCAGTGTTATTCCTGGTAGTAATTTATGATACATTAGCTACTTCTATTGCCTGGAAACTAGATGGAGTGCCAAGTTTAACACCTTAAGAGTAGGGCTGAAGGACTGCTACTTTTGAAAGAGCATGCAGGTGGTGTTTCTCTCTATAACACTGTGACCTGAAGAACTTTTCACTGTTTTCAGAATGTTCTTAATTTCTTTTTCTTGAAAAATAGATTACACAAAAGTCTTGACTTGATGAAAAATTACATTTGGGAAGAGTCAGAGAGAGGTAGTTTATTTTTTTTTTTAAGTACAGTATTTGAAGGTAACCTGTTCTGCAACATTTTCAAAGTATGTTTTATGCGGCATCTGTTGCCGTGTTTAGCATATATTTACAGGCTCAGACCAGTAGCAGCTTATCTCTTAAGTATTGCATCTTACAGGTGTTTAGCAATACTTTTGTTATAAAGTTCCTGAATATCTAAAAGGAAATGCCTTAATTTGGAAAGACAGGTAGTGACCACAACTTAAGACAACAAGCAGCCTGAATATTAAGAAATGAGTTATTCAGGTCAATATAAAGTCTTCTAGTACTGTTAGAGTGTTATCATCTTTAGTGTAGCTCCATGAACTTTGCTGGGGTTGAACAGAGTTTGATTTAGTGCAAGATTATTTTTTTTTCCATTTGAATTAATGCACCAACTTTTATTGGATTGATGAAGTCTCTCAGGACCTGAATATTGGGCTTACTGTGTTCACTGGAAAATATCATGGCTAGTAGCAGCTATAGAGATGCTTTATATTAACTTGTTCCATTGATGGTTGACATTCTTCTTTTGTGTTTCTTCTTGAGGTAAATCCACCTTACTTTGTGCCGTTGGTTGAAATTGTTCCTCATCCAGAAACAGAACCTTCTACTACAGAGAGAACATATGCCCTGATGAAGAAGATCGGCCAATCTCCTGTCAAACTAAGCAGAGAAATCGAGGGGTTTGTTCTGAATCGACTACAGTATGCAGTGATAAGTGAAGCCTGGAGACTCGTGGGTGTATGTATTTTTTTTTTTCAGTATCTACACACACACTTGGTCAGATTTGTAGATGTGACAAGTGATATGTATATTTAAACTTCCTGTAAATTTGTTATCTTTGTTAAGCTGTCCCTGTGAACATGAAATATGTATTTAATGTGTAGATTAAAACCAGTAAGAAGTGATGTCAGTTATAAATAACAAAGACTGGCAAAACCAAAGTGATATGTAATCATAGCAACTATTCTTTATCCTAGTTTCTTTTCAGAATCCTGTTGTTTTCAGGACAATCAAAAGAAAAACCTTAAAAGCATAAAAGTCAAAATACTGATTTTTCTTTTTTGTAGACTGTCTCATCATTTCATGTTGTTTTTAAATGTTGCTAGCCTGCTGTGCAGTGGCCATGAAAGTAATATTTTAAATGGTTTTCCCTTTGGCCTTTCAGGAATTTAACTCATAGGTTCACCTGTTACTTGATACTTGTAGGTAAAAACAGATTTCTCCTCCCCCTGCCCATTCAGACTTCTAGCTGAGAATCATTTGTTTGTGTCCCTTCAGCATTTCCCACAGTTACCTGTTCTATGCTGAGAACTCTGATCTTTCATCAGCAGGAGCTGAGTTGTGAGTCTGCTGCTGTTCTGTTGAGAAGTGTTTCAGCTGGGCTTGAATAGGAGTCTTTTTTTTCTTTTTTTTTTTTTTTTGTGGACAGTGTTTTGATTTTTGAAACTGTTTAAAACAACCATGCACACAAATATAGGTAAAGATCTTAAAACTAGGATACTATTATTGTAAAAAAAGAAAGTCTTGTATTTGAATAAGTATCTCAACATAGTTGCTGAACTGATTTTGCTTACCTATAGTTGGCTTTCACCAGCAACATAATGCAATGATATAAAGGAGATGGTAAATAACAATAAGTAAAACAATGTTGTTAGGAAGGAACTGATCTTCTGGAGATGTTTATTTAAATTTTTAAAATTACTCCCATTATTAAACATTTAATACAAAGTCTCAAGTTTATAGTAAGAAAAACCCCTTCAGAAAGCTGCAGTTGTTTTGAAAGAGAGGATATAAAGAGCAGTAACACTGGATCACAGAATAGTTGGAGTTGGAAGGGACCTCTGGAGATCATCTAGTCTTACCTCCCTACTACAGCAGGTTGCACACCTCATGTCTAGTTGGGTTTTGAATATCTTCAGAGGAGAATATTCCACAGCCTTACTGGGTAGCCTGCTCCAGTTCTCTATCACCCTCAAAGTAAAGAATTTTTTTCTTTCCTCTTCTGATGAAACTGTCTCAGTTTCTAGTTTTTGCCTGTTACCCCTTGTCCTGTGTGCTGGGCACCACTGAAAAAGAGTCTGGCCCTATCTGAATTAACCTCTAAATTATTTTTGAAACCATGAAAATACTGATGAAAAGAAATACTTTTGAGAATAAAAATGTAAAGCAACTGCTACAAATTGAGAACAAAGAATGTAAATTCACGAGGAAAAAGCTATCTGAGCTGCAGCATTGACTGTTAAAGAGCTGACACTGTGGGAACCTTTCCTTGAAAGGAAGAGATCTGATGTAGAATAAGTCGTTCTAAGAACGAGGTTTTTCACGGAGGAAAGAGTAAATGAGTAAATGAGACCAAAGGAGAAATGGAACTTATCTGAGGATCACAGAACTGAAATATGAAGTTGATAAAATACTTATTTAGGCACCATTTTGCACACTGTCTAACATAATACTGCAGAAATGGAAATTGGCACACCTTAGCTCTTTTCAAAACAATCGAAGAATCACTGGGAAGTTGTGGACCAGTAAGACTTATGGTATGTAGGCACATTAATACAATACTCTTGGTCAGCACAGGTATTCAGGGAAGTAATGCCTCAGCAGTCTAGTAGGAATCTTTTGCACTTCTGAGGGCAAAAACTCAGTTGTGGAAGCAACTGCCATAGTAACCTAGGATGCTAAATTTGAATGGGATCATTTAGACACAGTCATGTTAGATAGACTGTGCAGACACAGCCTCAGAGTCTCAAGGACTGGACTGCTGGGAGCTGAGGCAGTACATATCACTGAAAGTATCAGTTCTGGTGCTCAGCTATGGAAAGAGTGCAAGAACACATCATGGGCCACTGTTCAAAGGAGGCATTGAGCTGAGGCAAACCTGCAGTATGAACCTGATCAGATGCTTTTGTGTGGTTATGTGCATAGTAATAAAATAGTGCTTGAAGCACAGATAGATAATTAAAGTTGCTTTTGTTGTGCATCCTCGAAGTTTCCAAGTTCTGTTCTTGTATGATTTTACTGTGTTTTGGGCAAATACACATTTAAACTGTAACAACTTTGGTGGCTGTATTTCCATTCCAGAAGCCTGAACAAATAGCAGCTGTCAAAGGTGTGTAGTTTCAGCTGTGTGACTTGAAGCTACATAGTGCCTTTGGTGGGGGGAGAGTCACTGCAGCTAAATGAGAGCTGCAGGCCTGGGACGGTTTGTGTGTTTCTACTGGTTGTGCTGCCAACATAGTAATTTTTATTGCAAGGCATGTTCTTTTGGTGTTTTCCACTTTCCAAATGGAGAAAAATACTTCTTGCTTCTAACTGTGAAGTCACTTTTTACTTCTTTTTGTTGAAAACATCAGCCTTCCCAACTCTCAGTCTTTGAGAGACTCCTAAAAATCAAGTCTTACTTGCATTAATAACATCTGAAACAAATGTTTTCCTTACTCTAAGAAGCACCTAGGGGTGGAAGATGAACTGCAAGTAATAGCAGGAGGGACATAATAATACACTGTTAACCAAAATAACCACACTATTAATCCTTTTGTAATTAGATTTTTAAATTGTGTATATTAGTCAGCTTGAATGCTGGTATTCTGGGTCTGTCTGACACAGGCACTCTCATGAAATTACTTATGATCACCTTGGTGTTTTTATGCTAATTATTATATATGGATTTTGACTGTTGTAAAATAACAATGAGACAGACCCATAAAACATAATTTCAAGCTTACTTGTTTTATTAATAGTTATAAAGGTCTGAACAAGTGTCTTTGTATGTCTGCAGTTAAATGTCATAAACTGATTGGTGCTATATTGAAGTTTTCTTTAACATTGTGGGTTCTTGGGGAAAATCTATATTGTTGTGGGAGAACTTTTGTTTTGCACTGAATTGTATCTGTTCTTTATTAAATGACAAGGACAAAGTATTCCATATGTTAACTAGGAGAGAAGGATAAAAGCAGTCTCCAAGTATTTTGAATTTACTTGAAATGATCTTAAATCAGCCCCTTTATGTAAATATCTGTCTGGGGTTTTTTGAGGACTCTGCTGAGACACAAACTTAGAAGTTCTCATCTGCATCTTTGCCTCAAAAATATTTATGGTAATGGCAGAGGAGTGATCTTATACATGCACACATGTGAACATGTAGTTTTGTCAGAGCTGAATTTCATATACCTTTGCATGGATAGCCTTTTTTTGTTTGTTTGTTGGGGTTTTCTTTGAGTTGTTTGGTTGGTTGGTTTTGTGGTGTTCATTTTGGTTTGCTTTTTTCCTTTTTTATTTTTTTTCAGTCAGTTGATCTTATTTCATTAAAGAAACTAGTGGAAGTTTCTCTGCTAGAAGTATTAATGTACTGTTAAAGTCATTGTTGGTAGGACAGACATGCAGAACAGCTGTACTAACAACACAGGGTAATGGTGAATAGGGGAATAGCAGGCTGGTGACTTGTCACTAGTGGGGTTCTTCAGGGTTCCATCTTGGGCCCTGTGCCCTTCAACACCTTCATACATGATTCGGACACAGGATTGGAAGGGATACTAAGCAAGGTTGCAGATGACACAGAACTGGGAGGAGCTGTTGGCTCCCTTGAAGGCAGGGAGGCCCTGCAGTCAGACCTTGACAAATTATAGGACTGGCAATCACCAACTGGGCAAAGTGATTAAAGCAGCAGTGAGAAACCTGGGTATACAGCTCATCTTTGCAAAGGTGCTGAGGTTCCCAGGTGCACACACAGGGAGGCTGGGTTCTTAAAACTGGGCACAAAATGAGTGCTGTGAATGTAGGACTGCACTAGATATGGGAGTGGGAAGTGTGGAGTTAAGGTGGTAAAAAATTAGGTGGCCTGAAAGTTAAGATCAAATTTATAGGAGAGTAAGAGAATAAAGACTGGTTTGGAGACCTGCAGTTGGATGCTGCGAACTTTGGTCATGTGGGTAATTAGGAATGTGGATTAAAGGATGCAGATTTTTGACTTTATAAGAACCTAGAAGCAAAGACCATAGATTCATTTATAGATCTAAAAGATGTAATTCAAGCAAGTGCGATACAAGTGTGCTACAACCAGACATTTAATTTTGGGTATGTGTTACTCTTTTTGTGACAGGATGTCTTTTTGAACATTGTTGCACATCACAAGCACATGGGCAGTGCAGGTGTTTGTGGCAGGAATTTTTTGCATCACTTGTCTCTGTCTCCTCATGCTCCACACTTATTCTATGGAAAAGCAGACACCAGGAGCACTACAGTTTGTCTCTTCAAGGTCATGTATCTGAGACCTTTCTGTAGGACCTCATAACCTGTGTGAGACTGTTGTTCCTGTAGGTTTCTTACTTCTGTTTTTAATCTGTAGGTCTCTGGTAGAAGTGTTGCAAAGCTGATAATTATGAGAGTAAAAGATGTGCTGGGAGATGTTGATATTTGAAGATCCTTATTCCTCTGTTCTCAACCCTAAATTTTGATATTATCAGTTTAGAGCCATTCGAATAACCTGTAGGCAGTAACAGGAAAAATATCTCAAATTTATCTCTCTGTTAAATCTCTGTTACTATTTATTTACTTTCTCACATCTCCATTGACAGTGTCACAATTGTATCTGATTGTGTTCATAACTCCTTGGAGCAGAGACTTACTGCCTTTATTTGACTGGGAAAAACCCTGTGCACTGCAGACAGTATTACTTTTGGACTTCTACCAGTACCAATACATTCTGTAGTAATTTGGGATTATGCTGCAAAAGCTTGTTAGTTAAATAGCTTGACTTCGTCTTGTTCCAAAGGTACATTTTTGGTTGACAAAACCCAGAAAATAACAACTAAACAGTTTCACCAACGCTTCTGTTTAGAAGTCTCAAGCCTTACTCTGGTTATCTAGGATTGTCCTTTAAGTGTAGATTATTGAGTGGAATCTTAGCTTTTTGAAATATTTTTCTAAGCATCACCTGGAATTTGCAAGGAGGTCATAAAATACAGCAGGAGAGATAGTAAGGGGAACATTACAGTTTTTTAGCCTTGGTATAATTTAGGAGTTTCAGCTGCTTTTAAGAACCTGTTAAAACTGCATTGCAGGATGGGTTGTGTATCTTAAGAGTCTCTGCTTCCCTCTGTATAAAGTTTTAATCCTGTCATAATGTGGTTTTTTTCTTCAAAAGTGGGTTTTCTTTTATGTCGTAGTCATTGTAAAAGACAAGAAGAATGGGCAGCCTGCCATTTTTGTTAATCTTTTGGAAAATAAACTCATGGTTTGGCTGTGTGTCCATTTTAATTTGTTTTCACAGCAGTCAGATGCATTGGCTTAAATCTTTAATTTATGTACCTCTCCCTTCTCAAGTGATTAGGTTAGCAGTCTTTAAATGCTGGCAAGACTTGTTACATTCTAAATTCCTCACTATTAATTATATTTCAGTGTTATCCAGAGGACCTTTCCAAAAGATCAAATATAAGGAATAGGGTTAAATATCCAGTTTCAGGGCCCCATAAAAGGGGGAATAGCATAAAAGGAAGTTTAAAGGGACAGGGAGAAAAATAGTGTTGGTACCGAGTGTTTCTTATGGGTGAGGTGAGTAAGGGTAGCACGGAAGAAGGAAGATAAAGGCCAGCAAAGTAAGGAGCTGTGAAGTGTGTAGGACAACAAGTTTCTCAAACATTATGAAATGGAAAGAGTTGAAGCCAGTAGAGGGATTTAGGAGAAAAGTCATCTGCTCAAAATGACAGGACGGGAAAAAGATCTCATCAGGGTGTGGATGGAAGGGACTTGATTGAAGTGATTGTCAAGAGAAGGGTGTAACATGGCGCTGAGAGAAAATGAATGTATTAGTGGCAATCAGGGAAAAAAATACTGCATTTGGGAGATACAGAGGATGAAGTGGCAGATTTGGAGACAGAAAGTATGTGGTCCAGGACACAGTGGAGTCCAAAATAACTCTATAGACTGGAAAGAACATGATGAATTGCTAGAAAGAAAAAAGTGAGACTGGGTTTTTTTTGGGCCATGCAACATTTAATATAATTACAAACCAAGTCAGTGACAGAAGTTGCGATGTGGGTGTGAGTCACAGGTGTAAAGACTGTTGATTAAAACCAAGCAGGTTGGGTCAGAGCCTAAAGGTGGAGACTGTGGAACCACCACAGGTTTTTGAAGAGGTGAAAAGGGTCTCTGCATAGGGAGACGCACTAATAGAATACCAAAGGCTCATCAGGAAAATACTGTGACATTACTGGAGATTAGAATCTGAGGAAAATGAGCTTGTGGTGTCTTAAGTAATGTGGAAGATTCTGAGCTGGTCTAGATTTTGAAGTTTGACTGGCCATTGGGGCCATTGAGGATTTTGGTGAAATTTATTTGAAAGTAGGAACATAATTCTATAGCTGCAAGATCTTCTGATGGACTCAAACACACTTCCTCTTCCCTCTGACAAGTGCTGGAGGTGAAGGCTTACAGGAAGGGCAATCCAGGATGAAAACTCCCCTTGGGAAGATTAATTCACACCTAGATGTAATGAAACTGGGTTGGAACTCTTTGTTGTGTAGTGCTTAGCATAAACACGGATCCTTGTGGAAGACACTTTGCTAACCTTGCACCCACCCTGCTGAATCATTCCACCAACTTACAATGTCCTTAGCGTAAGTGGGAGTAGGGTTATTCCCCAGGGGAGGATGGCCTAACTTGTTTGTAATCTTTGTGGCTTTAATTTCTGAAAAGAAGAAGCAAAAAGCTTTGCTTTAGGAGGGTATATATGACAAGTAAAGCTGAACTCATGTGTGTAAATTACTATATCCCTCAGCTGAAGGGACCTGTCATGTTTTCCTTCTGGTAGCAACCATTTTTCTTTTAGCACCTGTAAACATCAGTTGCAGCTGCAGTCAGAAGGCCAAGAGCAAAACACTCATCTCATGATTATGAGGACATCTGGTCTTCAAATGTCAGTAACAAAGCTGAGGACTATGGTATCAAAAGAAATAAATAGGATTTTAATTTGAAAATAAATTTGCAATGATTCTGAAGTGCTTCAAGAGCCTGTTAACTCTTTTAATGCTATGTTTATAGTTTTTTAACTGCTGCTGTGGTTCAAATGCTTGTCTGGAATTTGTGGTTAGTCTTTTGTCCACAAATCCATGTCAACTGGTGTGGGGGTGGGGGGAGACAAACACTCATCAAGCAGAGCTTTACCAGCACAACTCATTGTTTGAATGAAGCACTCCCAACAGAAGAGCACTTTTGTTGACTTTGCTGATGTTGTTCAGAGAAGTTGTGTTGCCACGTCAGGGGAAAAAGCTTTCACAGAACCTACGGTGTCTGTGTTAGTTACTCTGATGCTGGTCTGTAATCTGAATTCTCTCTGAGGTTTTCATTCATGCAGACCTTTCTTTATGCAGATCTTTCTGTCTGCCTCTAGATAAGTTACTTTACCATGCCTGTGCTTTACTGGAACAGATGAAGAAAATAATGCTTTCTTATCCTTGCCATTTAATATCTAATTAAATTGTTACCAGAACTGTATGTTCCATATATGGTACATAGATCTTAATAATGATGTTAATGTTTCCTTTTCAACGTAAAGTTATAAAGTCATCTGCAACAGGGATTCAGACAGGCTCNTTTTTTTTTTTTTTTTTTTTTTGTTAGGAGCAATGCTTTCTAACAGCTTGAGACTTGAGATTGTCTTGTAAGAGTTTCTGTTTAAGCCTGAAATGAAAAAATGTCTGTGGCCAGCTGTAGAGGTTATGTTGGTTCTTGGCTTGTAACTTTCTTTTAAAGTAGCAGTAGATGATGTAGATGATGAACATAGGAGGACACTGTGGGGTGAGATACAGCTCACTTAAGATGGGATGTCTACAATGTAGACATTAACATCTAAGCTCTTTACTCATCTTTCAGTCAGTGAGGAGAGTTAGGCCCTTTTAGGACTCAACTCATCTATTCTAGAAACCTGCTTTAGGATGCTGATTTCCTTTTTCCCCCCAGTGATTATGAAGAGAGTCTAGATGTCTAACTCAGATGTCAATGTCTACTGCAGGTTGGGAGAGCTGTCCTGCGTGCTTGTAACTTTAGCTGATGACTGTGATACAAAGGGGCATTGAGAAAGGGCCCTACAAGAGGGAAATTGAACAGAAAAAGATGCAGTTTTGGCCAAGTAAATAAGTGTACATACTTGTATTCTGCAGCGTGAAGGTGCTTGTTAAGAAAGAGGTACTCAGTGAGGAGAGCATCTCAAGGTAGGGTGAGAAGACAAATTCAAAGCAGTTCAGCACTTCTTTCACCTTTCTAAACCCGGGGGAAGTGTTTTCATGTCTCTGTAAATAAAGAGGACAAATGTCTGAAACCAAACTATCTGATGGAATTGGTTGTAACAAGTCTTAGTTAATTCAGATCCTTCTAGTGCGGTGAAAATAAGCTCATGTAATAAATAGTATTCTTCTCAAGTAAATCTGTTAAGGTTATGAACTATAACTCACTTTTTAACAAGCTTTCCTGTGCTTGCCCTAACCTGATGGAGGCATTGGCTTTCTTGTAAGTGCTGCCATGTGGGTGGAACAGCAGTGCTCAACTTTTAGCACAAGAAATGTTTCGTTTTGCATGTCTCTTGCGATGTATCCCGCCAGCTCCAATATGAGAGGCTGGCAGTGAACTTGAGAACTCTGGGCAGGTTGAGGCTGGGTAGATTGAATGTTTGGTGAGTTTTGTGGAAGGGAGTGGCAACTGCATTGCCTGTATGTTTGGTCCCAGCCTTTTTTGCAGATGGCCTCAGGAGTAGTACGCACTGCTGCACTGCCGTTCTGCTAATTGTGGCTCTGCCCAAAAACCCAAAACTTAGAGAATATCAGGGCAGGTGTAACATTCAGCCAAAACTCCTGTATTTAAAAGGGTTAATGTAGTACTTATATTTGATGTAAACTCTTTTGGTCATGTGCTGTTAGGAGTGTCACGCTTGCATTCTTCTCTGATCAAATCTTCTCTGTAAAAAAAAAAAAAAGGATATTAACAAAATCAACTTAATTTTACTACATGAATTATTGAGAGTAATAAGTATCAGGCAGACTACTGTGTATAAATAGTACATACTGTAAAAGTATATTAATTTTTAAATTTTAAAAATACTGTCAAAATGTATCAAAGTGTAGTTGAACTATGAAGTACAGCAGTCTTAGAGATATGAATAACTGCTTATAGTGAACCATAGGAAGGTTTGCATAATAGATGGACATTTCTGACAAACAGTTGTGTTTCTCTTTGCAAGCTAACTGCTATTTCTAGTCTTAGTTTTTATTACTGCTTTAATTTTTAAATTATATACAAAAAAGGGAGAACTTTATATTAGAAGCAAGCATTCACCAGCCTTCCTTCCTGTTCTATTTTTCTGCTTAGGAAGGAGTAATATCTCCTACTGATCTAGACCTCGTGATGTCTGATGGATTGGGAATGCGATATGCATTTATTGGACCTCTGGAAACCATGCATCTTAATGCAGAAGGTAGGTAGTTTAACACGTTATGAATATGAAAGGAAGGCTTACATTGCAGAAGAGTCTGGAAACATTATGTAACAAACCGGGTTAGGATTGCTGCAACTATGACTTGTCTCTTTCTTTATTGTAATGGTAAGTAAAGGAAAACTTACCTAGAACTTGAGGTTGATGGAAGGAAATGGATATTGACTAGCCTGTTGAAAATGATCAAATGAAAGATGACAAATCATTAGAAGACTAGCTGTATAATGATTTTTTTCCAAGAGTCACCCCAGTGCTTTGACAGCATTGCTGTACCCATAGTTAAGAGCTCTCTGAGTGTCGGGAAAATATTGAAGTTCATCTGATAATCCAGTGTCAACAGAAAATCACTTTCCATAGATGAGTGTCCCCCCTCCCTGAATTTGTAACAAATGTAAATATCACTGGAGCTGGTGTGCTTTTAGCTAGCTTAGATCCTGAGTAGGGCCAGTTCCACGCACACTGTGCCTCACCTAAAAAATCCATTGCGCAGGCTTATCCCAAAATCTTCGTTCACGAAGTCCAGCTAACAACAAGATCCTGAGTGAAGTAAAATTACTTTTGTCAGCAAAATACTCTGCATACAAAGTTGGTTTGACAAAGCAGTAAAGTAACAGTTCAATATCTGTCTTGCATATTTAAGACAGATTTTTAGGTGTTTTTTGAATAGAGTATGTGAATCCTGGCTAAATAAAAGGTGGTTTGCATAAAATGAAATAAAAATTATGGTTCACCGTTACAAAGGTTTGATCAAAGACTTTAGCAAAACACAAAAACTTCAAGAAGTGAAGGTCAGCTAAATACTAGCTTATTAAATTATGGACTGTGCCTGATATGGTAGATCCCTGATCTGTTACTGGATCTTTTAGGCACTGCTGCAGTGCCTAATAATACAATAGTAAAATAAAAATAAGAAACCAAGATCATTAAATACCATTGCATAGTCAGAAGTGTTATTTTACTTCTACTTGTTGATTGGTTACTTGGCAGAAGCTTATGTCTCTTAAAGCTGACTAAGCAATTTGCCATGAAAGTGGAATGGTGGATCTTCCACCAGAGCGTTTGTCAGTTTAGTTGTATATCAATAAATTGAATGTCAATAAGTGTTTGCTTTTGTGTATTGTTAGGTAAACAACATTCATCCTCTAAACAGAGGCACCTTTCTGAAGTTTTCCTCTCTCTTCCCTGATCTCTTAGTATCTGTCAGTTTCCATCCCCTCTAGTGATTCTAGGCTTGCTCAGTATAACCCTAGACATTCTTTACATAAAACAGATGCGTGTAGTCCTAGCCTCCAGCACAGCAAACTACTTGGAGACTTGCAGGCCAGGATTGTCCAGTCCAGCCCCCACCACTCCACTAAGTTGTCATGCCATCCTCTGCAGGAATCATCCATGTACAGTCTTCTGTCAGAGTAACTTGTTGAACTGCCTCTACTAAAACATAAAAGTGAAACAAAATGTTTATTAATACAAAAAAAAGGTAATCCATTTGAGATCAAATCATACTTGTGAATCCTTTTTTTTTAATCTGTCTTAGACTCCTGAATTCTAAAACTATGTTTACTTGAGATAAATGGAATCACATAAGTCATCTGGATTGGTTTTGAGGCTCTTCCTGGAGTGCCCTTTCGCATTTAATGTTCCATCATGGTGCATCTTAGCTTCCTTCTTCCCATCAGAAAGTAGTCACTGCTACAAAAACATTTCTGAAATTTCCTATCTCAAACCAATTTTAGCTAACACATGAAACTGGTAGGTTGTTTATTAGTGGCAGAAATTACCCAGCTTCTAGATTTAATGATTCCTTCTATTAGGAATGTTAGTGTTCCAGGCAAGAGGAAGAAAACTTAGAAAATATAATCCAAGAGACTCATAAAACAAAAGAGCAATCATGTGATGGGCTTGCAAAATACAAAACTAAAATACACCTGTATAGTTATTTTAACATTAAATAGTATTCTCAATTAAAAATAACCCTAAAGTATTACAATTAATACATTTGTGTACTGGACCACAAAAGCACCTTGTTGTCTTGTTCAGTAACTTGGATCATGAGAAGTATTGCTTCACTTTTGCCCTTGCAGATGCATCATCTCTGAGTCTAGAGCTGCTCCTGTTTATGCACTTACAGACTGACTCAGCCTCTTGCTCTCATCAGTTTAAGTCAAAATTGCTGATGTCAGGACATCTTATGTCTTATGTTCATAGTTCCATACTGGTGCAAGTTTCTCTTCAATTGCCCAGTATTGCTTCATGTAATATAGAATAGTATAGACCTCCTCTTGATTGCCAAGGATTTGCTTGGCTAACCTGATCTCCTTCTATGGCAAGATGACCCACTTAGTCGATGAGGGAGAGGCTGTGGGTATGGTCTGCCTGGACTTTCAGTAAATCCTTTCACACTTTCCCACGGCCTTCTCCTGGAGAGACTACCTGCTTATGGCTTGGGTGGGGTCACTGTTCACTGGGCTAGAAACTGTCTGGATGGCCCAGAGGGTGGTGGTGAAATGAAGTTGGATCCATCTGGGGACCAGTCACTAGAGGGGTTTCCCAGGGCAGTATTTGGGCCAGTCCTGTTTAACATCTTTGTTAGTGATCTGGATGAAGGGATTGAGTGCACCCTTCGTCAGTTGGCAGATGACACCAAGTTGGGTTGGAGTGTTGATCTTCTGGAGAGCAGGAAGGCTCTTCAGAGGGATCTGGACAGGCTGGATCCATGAGCCAAGGCCAATTATATAAGCTTCAACAACTCCAGAGTCACAACAACGCCAGGCTGAGGGAAAAGTGGCTGGAAAGTTGCCCAGTGGAAAAGGAACAGGGGGTCTTGGTCGACAGCAGCTGAACATGAGTCAGCAGTGTGCCCAGATGGCCAAGAAGGTCAATGGTATCCTGGCCTGTATCATCAGTAGTGTGGCCAGCAGGACCAGGGCAGTGATTGTCCCCCCGTACTCGGCACTGCTGAGGCTGCGCCTCAAATCCTGTGTTCAGTTTTGGGCCCCTCACTGCAAGGATGACGTTGAGAGGTGCTGGAGTGTGACCAGAGAAGGGCAACAGATCTGGGGAAGGGACTGGAGAGCAAAGTCCTAAGAGGAGTGGCTGAAGGAGCTGAGGTTGTCTCGCATTGGAGAAAAGGAGTCCCAGAGGGCATCTTACTTCTCTCTGCAACTACCTGAAAGAAGGTTGTAGCTGGGTGGGGGTTGTTCTCTTGTCCCAGGTAACAAGTGACAGGACATGAGGAAATGGTTTCAAGTTGCCCCTTAAGATGGAACACCCAAGGGAAGGTTTAGGATGGATATTAGGTAAAAATTCTTCCTGGAAGGGCTTGTCAAGCATGGGAGCAGGCCATTCAGGGAAGTGGTTGAATCTCCATCCCTGGAGGTATTGAAAAGATGTATAGACATGGCACTTGGGGACATGGCTTAGTGCTGGACTTGGCAGTGCTGGATTAACGGTTGGACATGATGATCTTAGAGGTTTTTTCCAGCCTTAACGACTGTATGATTCTATGACAACCTGCTCTGAAGCATTGTACTAATACTGTCTCTTTTTTATCAGTGAAGGGAAATGGAGGTAGATATAAGAAACTCCTTCTGTTGTCTTTCTTAGCTTGTCTATCAGCCTCACCAACTTCACAGCAGCTACTTTTCTTTACAGCAAGAAGATACTGGTTTCCTACAATCTTAAACTCTGTTATCAATGAGGAAGGGTGGTTGGCATGAAGGAGGCATGTGAGAGAAAAATTGTGGGTTTTTTTTTTTTTTAGAGTGATGTGACATTTTTGTTTGGTTTTTAATAAAGAATATTATTCCAATTATTTTTTCTGAGTTCAGTGTTTCTTCTTTCCCTTTGTGATGCATACGTCAAGATCCTCCTGTGAACTTCCTTTGTGCTAGTGCCACATTTCCACTATGTTAGTTCTTACATCCTTTCCTCCATATTCATAAATGACACTATCAAACCCATTATCCAGGCCACTTTAGGTTACCCGTTAATCCATGCATGAATATTAGGAATGTTGACTATATGGCAGTGAGCCAACAGCCATGAACATGGAATAAAATGACAGCTTCAAGTCATCAAAAGGAGAAGAAACAGCAACAACACTTTGAGAACTGAATTGCAACAGACAGGAAGGAAACTGCTTTGGGGGGGGGTGGGAAGCACATCCAAATTGCATAATATTATAATGTTGATTGTTTGTTTCAGCAAATAAAATTAATGTTGATTTCAGTTTCACTAAGCTCTTTTTTTGTAAGTTTGTCCTGTTATAATTTCACATGGCAGCATCACAGCAAATGCTACTAAGTCTTTTACAGGGAAGATCTGTAGACTTCACTAAAGTCAGTTTACCCGTTTACTTATTGTGGGATCACATTAGAAGACATGATGTCCCACCTGTATATGTACCTGCCTATCTGAAAATACTGGAGATGATCCAGCCTCAGTAAGATTGCATCTCCTTAATCTTGTTTTTTTAACTGTCAGCTCCTTTTATGCCCTTGAAAGAAAATTATCTGTAAAGCCAGAGGCTCGACTATCATATACTGTGTTTTACAAGTTTGTAGCAAGAGTTCTTCATATATATTTCACAACTGGCTGAGATCAGTTATTTTATTAGTAGTTTGTTTAGTGTGCTATAGTTGGAATTTAATCTTAATCTAAAATGCTAATACTAGCAGAAGAGCTGGATGGAGGGAGGCTGAAGGATCTTTGTTGCTATTTTCTCTCCTGCGTTTATATTGACACCATTCCAGGATTATATTCTACCTGTCACTCACAGCCGTATTCATACAGGTGTCTACAGGCATTTGTGTGGAAATTGGGGCTGATGCATGGTCCCAATAATCTAAGTACAAATATCCAGTAAGCTAGGAATGACTCTTCATGGTCAAAATTACCTTCCACTTACTGGAAGTGGGAATGCTTGCTCATCTTAGAAGCACCTACCAAGTTTTGGATGATAGAAGCAGAGTCATTGAGTCATTGATTGTGCTGTATGAAAGGTACAAAATCTGAAAGAGTAGGGAATTGTAAGTCATAGTCCAAAGGAAGGAAATTTTTTGTGTCTGCTTAGGCAAGACATAGCCAAGCATATTTTTTAACAATTGCTCTAAACAGGCATGCTGGATGGTTCAAGAGCATTGATTATTTCCATTGCTATGGCTGCTGCTTCAACACTGCCCCACAGGGAGCAAACCAAGCTTTAACCTGGTTCAGAAACTTTTATACCACAAGCTAGTCAGTAGGTGTGAGAACCTCTAAGGCAGTAAAATCTAGGAAAAGGAAGATTCCCTTCTTTTCTGTCCAACCTATGTGTTGTGTTTTAGGATAGTAAAATATCTCGACCTAATTCATGAACACTTGTAAGAGGATACAACTTAGATGAAGCATCACAGTGGTATATAATCATACAAGCAACTATTTTTTCATGAACCCCCATCTATTTCATATGTGTTTGTGTGCCTTCAGTTCCCCTCCCCACAGGCTGAAGAGAGCAATCCATAATCCTGCTAGAACTGCTGTTTGCCTCTGTGGAGCTGCAGGGCGTTTCTGTATGAAAAAGTTTATGTACAGTAAGTCAAAATGTGGATTTTTCAGCATACTGGCTTCTGTGCAGCAGTTTCCTTTTATGGACTCTTAGGTGTAAAATGATTCCCTCTGCTTTCTGAAAGGAGCATCTGACTTTGTGCAGGAATTCTTAATGCTTTATTGCTCAAGTCATTATATACAGGTCCCAAAAAATACATCTTGATGCATCCCTCTTTCTTATGCTAATGAAAGAATATGTAAGGTCACCAAGTGGCTTAGCCTGAGGAATTCATCCCAGATTTGAAACTGATCTAACTAAATAAGTGGTTCATATTGACCCAGTTTAATTCCTTGATCTGGCTCACAGACCTGCAGAAATGTTTATGCATTGCTATTGAGATGGTAGCACTGGGACACCAAGAGTAAAACTTGTTTGGGTGCTACAACTGTCTTAGGGTAGTTGAAAGTATTCATGCAACTGGAATCTTATATGAATTTATATGAGAACTAATATAGTGTATGAAGTGTCCTGTGAATTCATGCTCTAACCAAAAGTATAACATCTGTGTTCAGACACACCCTTGCTGAAGATAGGGTTACATTTAGAAAGTTTCCCTTGGAGCTGTAATGTCTAGAAATGTAATGTCTCTATCAGTAAAACAGAGTTTGGGATTTTTGGGGTTTGATTTTTTGATTTTCAGTTGTGTTCTCTGAACACAACCTAACCGTGTCAGATTACTCCATGATGTTCCCAAAATATGCCCCTTCTTTTCTATTGTTATCCATCCTCACCTTTCAGTGCAGCCTCTTAGATTTTATGTGCTAAAGTCAACCCCACCCCAGTCTTTTCAAATTATTGGTGCTATTGCATCAGTGGCTTGACCATCTCGCCTATTCGTTTTGAGTCATTACAGTATCTTGTTATGCTGCTCATCAAGTTGAAAGTCATGAAGTTAATAATCACTATCGTGACGCACCCTGTCTTTGCCGTGTTCCCTGACCATGCCAGTAACACTTGCTCCTGTGTCTTGTTCTCTCTCACAAATATCTCAGAACCTTCCTTGTTTTGCCCCATGTGTACTCTCCTTGCTAAACTGGTTTACCAAGTTTGCTTGATTGCATCCCTCATGCCTCTTGTCTTTCCTATGAAGAGAAAAGAAGAAGCTGAGATAATTCAAGGTGCATGAATGTGCTACATTTTACAGTTCTGTTTTCCTTTTCTTTCCTGCTATCCTCATCACCTTTCTCTTTATGTGCCTCACTTGTGAAGAGATCTTCTCAGGGAGTGAAGCATTTTATACCCATTTCTAAGCTAAATATCTCTTCTGAGTTCGTTTTTCTTCATGAGTGCCATGTTTGTCTTGATGAGGCAACTAAAGGCATTTCAGCAAGACCCGTGTTTGCACCACACCAGTGCAAGTCCTTCAGGTAAGAACCTGCAAACCTGAAGTATGATTATTTGGTCAAATTCTTGTGGGACAGTTCATTAGCCGGTTTGGAAACTGTCTGGACTCTTATTGAAGTTGAATAAGTAGCAGCTTATTCCTTTGTTGGTGATATAAAGAACCTTGTGTTCATAGAGACATATGGGCCACTGAAGAGCCTTGAATCAATGCCCTTATTTAGCTGGTGAAAACATGTTCCTATAACTATACTGTAGAATTCAGAAATGCTGAGTGGGTTTGGGACTTTCAATAAAGATAGGGTATTCCCCTTTTCATAATTATAATCCTGCATCCACTACTCCCCTAGCACTTTTTGTTACTCATTCCTCTTCTTTCACTCACTGTCATAGCTGTGACTAAGTGCTGGAAGGAAGATTCAAGGAATTCCTGCCTTCCCCAGAGGTATTTCTGTTCTGTGTTGTTACAACATCTGCCTTCTCCCACAGCCTCATTGCCTCAAAGCTGATGACATGAGTGTGTGCAGGGAAGATGGAAATTTAGACAGGGAGCCAACAAACCGCATGGACAAGAGGAAGCTATCATCCTCTTCCTCTGTCCCGGGTGCATCTTCCATCATTCTTGTTCTCCAGAGATATTGGGGCACAGTGTGGGCACAGCAGCTGGATGCAAGGAGAGATGTTTTTTTTTAACAGCTTCATTTGCCATCTTTTTCCTGTTTCTCCATCTCCCAGGTGCTTCCCTGTCTGTCTCACACTGTTGACCAATGCTAATTCTTCCAGCTTAAGCTGCTCCCTGGGTAGTGTCAGCAAGGATTAAAGTTAAAGAGATTCTGTCATATTTGTTTTCCCCCTTCTTCTCCCTATGCTCCAATCAAGGGCTCTTCTCATCCACCTTTGCCATAGCCCTGATCTTTGAACCAAAGGACTCCTAAGACTAAAGGCCTGGAATTAAATATTTGATAATTTTGAGTTTGCAGTTAAAAAGACAAGTGATTTTTCAGCAATATTCCCTATTGCTCAAGTGCCTTCTTGAAGCTGGCAGCATAGAGTTGGTCCTGATTACTGAAACTAAATTAAAATTGCAGTTGTCTGCGCTGACATTTCACACTGGGGGTACTATCTTGAGTTGCTTATTTTGAAGCTATTGGTTTTTCAATCCTTGGGGGAGACTTTATGTGTATTCTAACTTTTGGTCTATTTCCTTCACCGGAGACTTGAAAGTGCCCACTCCCTGCTTGGCATGCAGCATAACATGACCTGCATGCTGTCAGCCCCAATGTTGAGATCAATTGCACTAATGCTGCTGCTCTTCTCTAGACCCATAACCTTTTTTTTCCCCCCACCTTTTTCTATTTTGTTGACTTTGCATAAGGGTTCTTTTCATTCAGACATTATTTGCAGCGAATGACTTGTATTACCCAGCTTGCATTTGGCATGTCTCTGTTGCACTGATGAGCTACATCCACCCAGAAATTGTTCTGATTCATACAAGGTGAGCTGCCAGTAGGAGCTTGATTTCCAGGTCTAGCTGGCTGAGTGAGCTGTGAAAGCCATGTCCAACTCTGAAGTTCATATTCACCAGGTAAATGGATCAGCCATATCCATTCAGCATTCCCAAGACATGTTATTTCTTTAGTTTGAGGCTTGTGAAAAGGATTTCTGGCACACAGTCTTCTATTCTACCTTCTCCTGACTGCACCAGGATCTAGGGTATTATTACACAAGCTTAGCAGACGTTGAAAGGCTCCCCTTGACTTTTGAAAAAGTACCAAACCCAAACTATTCAACACTGGTCCAAGTATCATAGACCTGTGTCAGCTGGATAAGCACCAGAATAACTGGTAGCTGACACTGTTTTGTTTACCATTCCTTCTGTCGCCAGTTGCTCACGGGTGCTTGCTTGAATTGCCACATTTGACTGAGTTGTCATTTTTTATTTTGTCATTGTCCAGCTGGGAGCTCTGGGTTATCAAAGTGTACCCAACGTAGTTCTGCACTCTTCAGCCTCAGTCATTTCTACTTCTGCATCTGGGAACTTCCAATGATGTTGCATGATGTGGGGTACATTTTTTCTCAGATTCCTCACTGTTAGAAGAAAAAGCTCAGATGAGCAAGTTGAAATGTAACTATCTTTGTCTTGTGGTTTCTGCATGAGTCTCATCCAGAATTGCCTCAGGTTCCCAGTTTTGCTCATGTGGATACCATATGCCCTGTAGGTCAGTCTGGGTTGGCTTCAGGTGCCAAAGTCTGTAAGCCCAGCTGTTAAGATGTAGTAGGTAAACATTTATGTTGATGAAAGGGTATGGTCAATAAACTGTGATAACCAGGGGTCCTTTCCAGAGTGTTACAGAAGAGGATAGTGTTCTCTGCTTATTCCCTCAGTGAAGTTTAGGACTGTATCACAGCCTGTTCCACACCCCACAGTAATGCTTCTCTTCCTGAACCTCAATTTCTGCCAGTGATGTTTTGAAGCCAACTAGGCAATCTGGAGGTTTTTGGCTGTGTGTCAGTCAAGAAAATTGAGCAAAATACTAATTTTCCATGTAATTAGAGTACCTGTATGACCAGCTGACCTTCCCTCTTGTGTTGGGGAAGGCCGGAGCATGCCAGATTGTACTCTGGGAACACATATGCTCCATGGGTAGATAACACAAGGAAACAGGCTGATTGAACGCTGATTGTCACACTCTTGGCACCAAATACAGATTCTTAACAAGGCTACTTAACAAGGCTGCTGTCCTTCCTTCAGATGTTGGAGAAAGTTTCTAGTCCATTTTTAAAAGAGCTGAATACTCTCAAATGTCTTCATGGTTGCTTGTATGCAATGGCCATGTCCCATTCTCTCCTCTCAGTTGTTCATCTGATGGTCATCCTGACTTCAGAGTGCTGCAGGAAATTTAATACTTCATTGAGTCTTTGTCCTTTGAAAGTTCTTCTGTCTTCTGTCCAGTAACAAGAGTTTCAGAGGGCTTTTAGAAAACCTGCACTTGAGCGATATCAGGCATGTTGAGCAGTCTAAGTGTTGTAGTTTATGATACATAGATGTCAGTAGTCAGAGGTTTCCATTCATTCATTTCAACCACAACCATTTTAGGGTTAGGCAGGTGTGACTTCTATGGTATTGATATCACACAGTATTTCATTCCAAGGAACTACCTACCGGCTGTTCAGGAAAGAGATTGCTTAATGACTCGACCTGAGTTGCATTCTTTTTGAGATAGTCAGGCCCACCCACTTATATTTCCTACCTTTTGTGGTTGATAAGACTATGGGCAATTCTTGTTCATGCTTCTCAGTCTGTACAGTATCCTCAGTCTTCATGAAGGACTTAATAATCATAACTGCCTTTGTGTTTGCATGTTTCACCTCTGTGCTTTGATAATTAGCTAATAAAAAGAGAGTTAAGGATGCAAATTCTTCTCTATGGTTCTCAGAAAAAAGAGGTTGTCACAAGTCTTTAGTGGATATCCAGAACTTCTCAGATCTAGGGTGATCATCAGGATAATAACATCCTTATCAGTGTTGGCTTGCTTACTGCCGGATAAGCATTGCTCATTTACTGTAGTGGTGCAGCTCCTCACTTCCTGATTGGGAAAGGCTGCCCTATCTTTCCATGATTATGTGGTAGTTATTAGCACTAAAAAGTCTACTAGATATGTGTGTCTGGGTAAGTGGCTGATTTCTCTTTTTGGTGCATTTATTGTTTTCATTCCTCTTTAGTACCTCCACAGTAATTTTTTTGAGACTCCTACTGGAGCTGATGAAAGCTGGGTCTTTCTCTAATTCAGCCAAGTCTACTTGACTGCGATTTTACCCTTTATTACCAGTTTTCTGGTTCTCAGGTTCTCTGTGTGTCTTTTAAGATGTTCACATCAGGGTCTGTTCCAAAGTCAGAAGAAGCTCTCAGAGTTTCATTCAGCCTTGAAAAACCCCAGAGATGTAGGTGGAACAACCTCAGTGGGTAACCTGTGCCAGTGCTTGAGTATCCAGTCAGAACCTCTCATTTCAAATGGTGTCTGTTGTCTCTTGTCCTTCTGCTGTGCAACAGCTGTAAAGAGCCTGGCTCTGTCTGCTCAGTGAGCTCCATGTAGGCACTGGGGAGCTGCTGTTAGGTCCCCCCCAAAACCATCTCTTCTCCAGGCTGAATAAGCCCAGCTCCCCACAAGTGCTCCAGTCCCCACCATTTTGGTGGCCTCTGCATAATCTGCTTCTGTTTGTTAATGGTTTTTTGTACTGGGGAGTCCCAAACTCCCAATACTGCAAAAATGCAGTATTCTGGATACAGTCTGGATGAGTGCTGAGTAAAGGAAGTTATTCACTTCCCTCAGTCTACTGTTAACTAACTTCAATCTATTACCACAGCCCAGACCGTTGTTGGCACTCTTGGCTGCCAGGGTAACACTGCTGGTTCATGTCACCTTGCTGCCTGGAGTTCTTGGGGTTCACAAGCCTTTGTTGTTACAAGGAGCTGTTCCTTCCGAGGTGCAGGATCTTGCATATGTCATTGTTAAAGTTTTAACTGGCTCATTTAATAATTGGCTCATTCCTTCAACTTATCTAAGGGCAGCCTTGCCATTCAATGTATCTGCTGGTCCATCCCCCTCCAGCTCCCCACCCTCACCCAATTTGATGTCATCCACAAACATGAGCAAGTGCTGTTAAGCAGTACAGATCTCAGGACAGATTCCTGCAATATTCCACTTTTACTGGCCTCCAGGTAGAGTATAGTCCATTAACCACTACCTCTGAGCCTGCTTATCCAACACCTTTTTTGTCTGTTTAGTTGTCCAAACAGGAAGATCTTGATGTCCTAACTTTGATACAAGAATATCATGGAAGACTATGTCAAATGCCCTTCTAAAGCTGAGGTAAATGATATCCACTAGTTTCCTGTTTTCCACCAATAATTATCACAGAAGGAAACAAGGTCAGTCAGACATGATTTACACCATGGTGAACTCATTGGTGACTACCTGTTGACCGTCACAGGCACTTTTTTCTTATTCCTTTGCCCATCCTTGATTTTCTTAGGGACAAAACCAAGATTGATTGGCCTGTAGTATCACATATTGTTCTTCTTTTCTGAAGATGAGTGCAATATTTGCCTTCAGTCATCTGAGGATCTCAAATTATAACTTTTGTGTATTGACTGACAGGATTTTTAAAATATAGTAGCAAGAAGTCTTGCAAGGGCATGCTAGTGACAGCAGAGGCTATTACTAACAGGAGAGGTACTTTTTGTTGCCCTTGACATCCTTGCCAGTGTCAGCTGGAACTGATCCTTGGCTTTCCTATGTGCCTAGGCAGTGTTTTTTAATATTTTCCTTTAATATTTCGTATCTTCAGCCTGTCCCTGTTTCCACCTGCTGTATGACACCTTTTGGCTTTGGAACTCATCCAAGCAAATCTCTTGATGCATCTCCTTGTCTGAATATCAGGATGAACTGTTCTTGTCCTTGGAGGATGCTGTTCTTTACTGGCTTCTCCACTGGTTCTGACCCACAGGCTTTCACTCAGTCAGTTGCCCATCTCTTGAAATAGCTCCATACATCTGAGCTACTCCTTCACAGAGATAACACACCCTCTCCTTGTCTTTCCTGCAGTGTGTATCTGTCCACTGCAGCACTCCAGCTGTGTGAGCCATCCCACCACACCACAGCTGCTCCAACAATGTTGTAGTTGTTTGACCAGTCTTACTTTCCATGGTTGTTCCCCAGCGTATACACTAGAGGTAGTCTCTTTCTGCCTTTTTTTATACTTTTAAACTTGTCCTGTACCTGTTACCCTCCAGTCTTTTCTTTCCACTCCAATACACCCCTTCCTCTCTTGATTACTGGTTGTCACCTCACTTCTCTAGTGAGACTAATATAAAGGTTTTCTCACCAGATTGGGCAGGTGTTTGGCAAAGATGCTTTTTCTCCTCTTTGTCAGGTCTCCCCCTACAAGTGTTCAACCATCAAAGAGGTTCAAAAAATTCAAATCCCTGTCACTTACCTCAGTCGCAATGTAAGGTATTGATCTGCAAGGTCCATCTGTTCCTCCTTATGTGTTTTTCCTTCACTGTACGCCACCTGGCTCTCCATGCTTTTGGCCCTTTTCCCCTGAGCAGTGTTGTTCTTGATACACTCCAGGTTAAAATAAATAATAACAGGAATGCAACCATGGATGTGACACATACTGATCAGGAGGACAAGACAAGTGAGAGCACTCTCCTCCTGGACACTGGTCAGGGAGGCTTTCTGGTCTTGAGTAAAGCTGTGATTGTGTACTACACCCCTGACACAGCATTGCCTGCTGGTATGTAACATATTGATTTTGCAACGATGATGTGTCCTAAACAATTTTTCAGTGAACCTTAATGGAAATGTGGTGGATCCATTTTTCCTTGATGACAATTGAGTGTTGTAATCATTAGAACAGACCATATTTTGGGTCTCTGATTTAAGACAGTGCTTAAGCATAGACAGCCTTATTGACCTTAACTACAAAATTCTTTTGAAATCTAACTTTTCACTCTTATTTTTAGGTATTTCAAATTATTGTGAAAGATACTCTGAAGGAATGAGACTTGTTCTGAACACCTTTGGGCCAGTTCCAGAATTTTCAGGTGAAATTGTGCAGAAGGTCAATCAGGTAAATATGGAGTTGATAAAAACAGTGACATTCAGAACGAAGGTTGTTAGCTTTTATTTTAACATTTCAACCATTTCAGTTTACTGTTAGAGGTATCTGTAGTCTGTAATTATTGTGTGAATGTGTACTTTAAGGAATAAGATTCCTTCCTGCATAAACCCTGTAGCTTTTTTCCTTCTGGGTGTTCATTTTCTTGTTTTTGTGTACTTTCCAGACTAGAGTTTCAGTCTGTAATGTGTGCAAATACATATTTAAGTTAAGTATGTGAGCAGTCTGGTAAGGTTACTTGCATGTTTAAAGATAAGATGTTTTAAAGTGCTGTTCTGGATTGGGATCTAGTTTCTCTATTAACATTTCTAAGCCCACAATTTGTTTATGTTCTCTATGCAGGCTAATTTAAATGACCATAGGATTTAACTGAAGTATTTCCTAACTCTGCTTCACTTAAGAACACATTCATGTGTTGAATCTTTGCTGATCAGCTGTCATAGGTCAATTCCAAATATGGAGGGAGTCTCTCTGGAAGATAGCATTTTTTAGTTTCCATTTATGTTAATGCAATTTCAATGTGAGCTATGTTAAACAGGAAAAACATTTTTTTTTATGCTTTAACAACATAAATTGCTTATGATAATGATCAGTAATAATTGTGGAGTCATTCACAATTAGAAGCTTTTAACTGACATGAAAGAGTTTGGGGCTTTTTATAGAAAGCTGGATTCCACTTCAACATCTGTTTCTGTGTCTTTTTGTTATCTTCAGTCTTCAGTGCCAGAGATGGGCTTGCAAGGATCCTCTTTAAGAGTAAATAATTAAACTTATCTTACTTCTCTGTCCCTCATGCTGATTTTTTTCTGGAGTGACCACAGCTTGCCAGTCACTGGTGGCAGGTCCAGGTTTTACCCAGTTTCTCAACATTTGCTTTTTAAGCCTAAGGCTTCAGGTACTATTTTGACAAAGATGACCTTGTAGTCTCTATCTGCTCTCTCAAAACAACTTTTTTTACTTTGGCACTTCTAAGTCAACTTCAGTTGGGCACTCAGAAATAACTTCTTTCCCCTGAGTTTGTTATGTGTGTGTCGTCCCCCCTCCATTTTTTTTATTATAACAGCCATTCTTAAGACAAAATGATTTCAATGAACATGGTATCCCTCGTTATATTTATTGGGAACCAGAAGAGACATCACAGCTTTGAAAACACACACAGGAATCTGGTTTAGAGCACATTTTTAGCCACATAAATGGCCAGGTTGCCTCACTCCTGCTTGATAAGAGATTATTGTCAAAGAGACAAGACAGTGGCTCTGTGGAGCAAAATGAGGGAAGAGGCTGATGTTCTGTTGTTTCTGTAGTCATCTTCATTGTCACATTCAAGATAACCTTATCCAAGTGGGAGCACTTTTCTTCTCATATGAGTTGGCTCATTTCCAGTCACCTTTGTAAAGAATTAGTGACCTATTGCTTGTGATAGACTAAATTACAGTTGTGTGGATGGTAACTTGGTCTGACACTTGGGAAGCATGAAAACAATGCTGGTGAGAAGCTTTCTATTCAGAACATGAGATTTAATCGTCTTAAATTTTCTGTTCTAGGCAATGTCTGAAAAAATTCCAGTTGTTCCAAAAGTCCTGGATGCCAGGAGAAAATGGAGAGATGAATGTCTCACTGGTCTTGCCAAACTCAAAACACAAATGAAATCTGATTGAGGTGTGCCTTGTCTAACAGGAGAGATCAAATGAAGAGCAGATCTTCATAAAAAAGTGGAAATTTTTGGTCATGCGGAAGAGAAGACTGAATGTGCAACCAATGATACATGCACATGTAAAGACCAATGAAACATTTCGTCAAAATCTGTCAAATTCATTAAGAACTAGAAACAGTTACTAAAAAGTGCAGTTAAAATTTATCAAATTACTGCGTAAATGCATTAAATGTGCAAGCATTAAGTAGCTTTAACAGTTTTAATATTGTGCAATGCTGGAACACAAATCATGTTTTAAATAATGCTTTTTTCAGCTTGCTTAGGAATTCAGCACTTGAACAATATTTGCTTATGCAGGGATCTGAAACAGGCAAACATCAGCTGTTTGTCACTGGAGAAAATAAGCCCTCACCCACCATTCACTGTGACAGTGAGGTTAATTTGTGAAGCTCTGGCTGGAGAGAGGAGAAGGTTAGATTGAGCAAAGAGTAGTTTCACTGGCCAGAGAGCTCAGCAGCAGTAAGGGTCACTTCAACTCCTATCTATTACAGTACCACATTGTGGGGGAAAGAAATGCCCCTCCTTTCCCACCCATTGGCACTTCTGTACCTGTATGGTGATCTAAATGTGAGTAAATAGAGCAAAATCCTCCCTTCATTCCCTACCCCTGGTTCTGTTAGACTTGCCAGAGACCTACTTGGTCTTTAAGACCATGCACTTGATACCCCATGGCTTTGCCCACCCATATTTGATGCTGGCCATTGGCATTGCTGCATTAATATGTGCCCCATTTTAAGACTTGTCTGTGAGAAATAAGAGATTTTGATTTAGTAACTAGTTTGGGAGACAGTATGGTGTAATGGATCTGTCTGGGCTTTGTCCATGACTGTCTGAATGGTCTCGAGAAGCCAGTTCACCTCTGTCATGCCACATCTGTTTTATATATCAGCTGAAGCAAGATCTGCTTCTTTAGGACTCAGCTGTAGTGAATGTAACAGCTGCATCTGAAGGGACCCCAGGTGTATGGATTGGAACTAGGTGACCTTTAAGGTCCCTTCCAACCCAAGCCATTCTGTGATAGTGTGATCTTCTCTTTTGCTCCCGTGCAGAGGGAGAGATGCAGTGGCTTAGATGTAGCATTCAGGCTTTACTGCTACCCTTGCCTTGGGAGGTACAATCTCCACATACAAGAATGCAGGATAATCCTGGAAGTATCAGCCTCAGGTGCTGTGGTGGCATGTTTTCATCCACAGCAGCCCGAGTGTTATTATGAATGTCTATACCCTGTAATATGGGTGAGCTTTGATCTTAACTGGAACCTTGGGGCATTATTGTTATGAAGATAGTAAGAATAACTTCGAACAGTGCATTGCACCCTCCCTGCTTGTGTTCTGCTTTTCTGAGTTTGTGCTAAGTGGTCATGTAATTTCAGTCACAGCACAGATGCAGAAGTTTTAAGCTATCATTTTGCTAATTCTCATGGGTTTTCTATAGAAAATGAAGCACACAAGCTGTTGAAACTTCATTAGTTGTTGTTTTGAGCTGAACAGCAGAAACATCTGCATGAACATACAGTGCCACTTATTTCTGCTCAGGTCACAGTAAAAGGGAAGTAGGAGAAATTGTATTGCTTCACACAAGTGGTGGGCCAAGAACACATGCCTAGACGTGAAACAGGATGGGAAGCATAGTGCAGAGGGTGTCCTGTGCTTCTTTATAATTAGTGGAGAGAAAGGAAAATCTGAAAGCTCAGATTATTTTATTCCAATATAACCTTAAAATTGTCAGATTTCTTCTATTGTTTTTTATTGCCACAGTGACTGGCTTAACGTGCGTTTAGATATCTGAAGGTTGAAAGTTCAATTCTCACTCCTGAGGCTTTATTAAACAATAGTAAATTAATTATGAGGCTGATTTCCTCATTTTATGTATGTTCTTGCATTTTAGACAAGGCTAGAGAAGGTTCTGATTACTTGCAAGATTTGACCTGTTTTTCATATGGGCATATGACATTGTCATAGCTAATTAGCTTGCATGGCTTCTGTTTATTCTGAGTTATTTTAAAACTGGATCATGTAATGAAATATTTGCCACTGTCTTTATTATTTGCTTATTAATAAAATGTTTTAATGAGGAAGGTATTAAATTCTGTGCTCCAGTGTGATTGATGCTGTAGTGGTAGCACTACATATACATATTACATACAAATCTTTAGAAACCAGTGTCCCGGTAGAATGATTTGTGGAAGTTGGTGGGAGAAAATAGACAAGAAATAACGTGCACTCTTCTGTACTTTATGTGTTGGCAATCAGTTGCTGCAGACATGGGGCCCTGCTGTGAAGGAATGGTTTCCTGTGGCAGGAAGAGCTCCCTGGAGAGAGCCAGAGCACTTCTGTGTGGTGAGCAGCTCCTCCACAGGGTCTGGCATACAGCAAAGCTCATCTTGGACCCACTCAGGTTCACAGCTATAAGTTGAAGGTGGCCAGAGGTTCTTGACAAAAAGTGCGTTTTAGCTGACACTTGCATAAGTTTGAAGCACACACAATTATTAGTTGGTAAACACAACTGGAAAGCATTAGGAAAAAGTAGCTAAAAGAGTGAGAGGTGCTGTCCTCATCCCAGGGACCTGTTCACAATTAATCTCCTTTACTCAAAGTCATTAGACCCTGTCTGAGTCCTGCACCCAGCTTGGAGCTCCCAACACAAGATAGACGTGGGACGTGTCTTGTACTGGGACGAGGGGTAGAGGAGGCCCCCAGGATGGTGAGGCTGGTCCTGTGAGGAGAAGCTGGGGGAGTTGGGCTTGTCCAACCTGGAGCAGAGATGGCTTCAGAGGGAACTACCAACTGGCCCCAGTGCCTGTGGGGAGTCATCAAGGAGATTGAGCCAGGCTCTCTACACTGGGGCTGAGGGAGAGGGTAGAAACAATGGACATAAGCTGAAAGACAAAGAGTTTCAACCTGGGTGTAAGAAGACACTTTTTGCCCCATGAAGATAGGCAGAGGCACGGTTTGTCCACAGAAGTCATACAGTTGCTGTCCTTGGAGGTTTTCAAGTCCCCACCGGGTGAATCCCTGAGCAGTCTGGTCTGACCTCGGAGCTCACCTGCTGTGAGCAGGAGGTTACAGCAGAGACGTCCCAAGTTCCTTCCTGGCCTGCATGATTCCAAGTTTTATTTGATTTTGGACTATTTTGCATCAGAAATGTTGCTCTATCTTAAGTCAGTTAACTCCAAAGAATGTAGATAGATCGGTTCAAATTGTCACGTATGTTGAGAGGATTTTTTTACCCAAATTGTAAATTAAATTGAGAGTGGGGTTAATGCATGTAAAAGGTCTGCAAAATTCCAGTTCTGTTGAAATAATTGATTTGATTTTTTTCTTCAAATTTATCTTACTCCTTTTATCCCATTACTTTTCTCCTCAAATGCAATTAACATGATGGATTGCACCTGGCATTTTCTGAGGACACCTTCAGAATTAACACCAGCAGCCCTACAAAGTTTCAGAACTCCTGCAGATACAGTCAAATTTATTTTGTTTTATTGTCAGCAGAATAAGCAATAGTTGCTTAAATGTTCAAGCAACTATTTTATGGTAAACTATGAGATATTTTGGAATAATTTATCTTGTGGGGGGTTTTTTTACACAATAGCATATTTTGAAATCCTGTATTTTTAAAATCAGGTTACACATACTTCTAAGTCCCTGTCTTTGTTGCACTGTGTGTTTCTCTGTTTTACCAATTTATCATTTTCCATATTATGTATACTTTACTGTAAGTTACTGCTGCTTATTGGAAGCAGAGTCCAATGTGTTCATACCAAAGCCTTTTGGAAGTTAAACCAAATCATGTGTAAGATAAGGAAAAAAGGACAGATGCAGGAAAACACTCACCTGCTTCACAGAGGAAAGTCCAATACCTCGGCTTCCTGAATCTTTGAGTGTAATTGGAGTAGTTTGCAGCTTGCAAAGCAGCTGAATGAATTTACTTTCCCTATTCTATGGGTATTTTTCTAGTGATGATAATAGTTTGAAAGTTCAAATGTAAACATTTTCTGGTTGCCCTAATCTATCTAATTTGAATGGCAATAAGAAAATGTTATCCTGTCTATACCATCTTTTAGGCAAAGAGTGAACTGTGCTTCATCAGGGAAGCAGTGTAAGTGCTTGTAGTGCTTGTTACAAAAGCAGAAAAAATCATTCTGAAACAAAATTATATCATTGCCAGTCTCAGTTTTTCAAAATATGAGATCTGCTGCCAGTGCCTGTATAGTTACATACCATGATTGCATTGACATAATATGGAGTTACAAAAGGGTTTTTGAGACTGTGTAACTGTGGTGCCCTTGCAGAGACAGAGATAGGGAGGACAGGAGCTCTCCATGAAAAGAGGAGCCCAGCAGATGTGAACCTAGTAATTCCTGTGAGTGTCAGTAGGAAAAACAAATGGTCTTTTGCTTTCAACAGCCTACAAGGCCCACAAATTAATTTGGATCTAGTTAGAGTAAACAAGTGTAAATGAATATGTTTGCTCTTTCTGCCTGCTCATCTGCTCCTGCTCCCTCGAGCTTCTGTGTGTGTGTGTGTGCACATGTGGGTGCTACTGCAAATCAGTCAGAGTGGAAAGACAAAAACTGACCCCAGGGGAAAACTCACATTTGATTTGGTAAGCCTGTACATGTATCAAGCCAGCAGCCAAGAATTTCTCTTTGTTCTTTTCTGTGATTTCAGACGCAGAAAAGAAATCCTCCCTTCAAACTGTTATTCAGAGTTAAACGGCGATGCAGCTTAGGGTTACAGGGAGTTACCTGTGGACTGGTATCTCTTACATTTCATTTTTCAGGTAGAACTTTCTTCTCTAGAAAGGCTACACAAACCTCTTGCTTCTGTTATAAACAGGAGGTCAGAAAAGAAACTGGCAATTTTCTAGTTTGTTAGGAAACAGCATGACTTATTTTCTTAACATACATTCAAAGAAATCTTCCATGGGGTTGCACATCCCTCAGTATTTTCTTTTTCTGACAATTTTTGTTCCTTCAGCGAGGATGGATTGCTTTTCACCAAACACTGAAATGGAGGGATACTTGGAATAAAGCAGCACTTAACATACCTAAGTTTTCTTCTTGAACCTGTGTGTGAAATGGAGATTTTAACACGTGACCTTTAGACTTCTTCCAGCTACTTGGATTTCACACCTTTTTTCACAGACATATAAAATGCAGAATCATCTTTATGAGTAAAGTACAGTCTAACATTAAAAAGTTGAGTCCATATTTTCATGTGGATATAGGAAAACTTTGTGTAGAAGCAGAACTTACTTTTTTAAAAGATTCTATATTCTATACAAAATAGAGCTGTAAATTTGCCCTAAATTGGATGCTTGATCTGTTTAGCTTAAGCCTAGATAATGAATGTTACAGTTTTAATGTACTGCCAGAGGTCTCCATAAAGGTCCAACATCTCTGTGTCATCACAATGGAGATGGTTTCCAACAGAAAACATCAAAATGCCTCTGTAACTTAAAACATTGAGAAAATCTTCCTTTGCATTTGTTATGTATTTAAACTTTAGATCTTGCACTAATTTTTTCCAGCATTGTAACAGTACATACTTTCCACATGAAGCCACAGTTGCTTTTTCTTGGTCTGCTTAAACAGGTAATGCTCCTAAGGATCATTAATCCCGAATTCCATGGGGGCATTTTTTGGCAGCCCAAGGAGAAAGTGACAAGGCTAGAAAATCCTCACTGCCACTGATACTGTTGAAGAAATGAGCTTGCCACTTACCAGTCAGCTTTACTCCCATCTGTGTTGCTGTAGAACTTGTATTTCTTAAGCCCTACTTAAAAATTTAATGGGGTGCAATCTGCCTACTAAGTTCTTAGTAGTAATATAGAAAGTATTTCTGTTAAAATCATATTATTGGAATTGCTGCTGTAACACAAAGGCAGCAGCCACAGGAGTGCATAGCTTTCCACATTCCAGAGCACCTTGCGACCACAAAACCAGATTTGCTGATACTACTCAGCAATGTCATTTCAAAGCCACTCAGTAATGGAAAGATGTAACTGTGCCATTTCAAACATATGGGCTAGTGGGGACATCAAATTGCAAAACCAGCTGATTTGATGGAATGAGCAGTGCCTGTTCCTGGTCTGTGTCGTGCAGAAGCTTATGGAGTAGCATGAAGTCACATTGTGTAATTCTGTACACCAGAAACATTCCTTGTGTTTGTTTTTGGTTTTCCTTCTTTTGGGAGGAAAAGGTAATTACAAACATCATCTCCCCTCCATCTAAATCTGCATCACTACATAGTAAAGGGCTGGAAGAGACAACATCTCACACTACTCTAGTCTGTTGTTTACAAAACAAAAGCCATTCAAAATAAGGATATGACTGAAGAGAAAAATAGAATATATAGATTTTCTTATCAAGATGGAGGCATTATTTATACTACTACAAATAAAATCAGATTTAATTAAGTAGTAACCTGATCTTATGTTTTAATCTGATCTGAGTATCTTAATCATTTAGTATAAGGAAAACCATTAGACAGAGATTAATGCAATCATATTTAATTATCGGTCTAAATGAGGTACGTGTTTGTTACACTGTGTGAATACTGCTTACTGCATCTGCATATAGCTTTTGGTTTCAAGTCTCTACTTACAAAAATTACAGTCCAGACACCTCTGGAGAGTGCTGCCTCAGTAAAGTGCTGCCCAACCAACTCATCACACTTACTGCCATAAAACTTGTTGTGACAACTGTCCAGACAGTGACCACTGACCATAGCCTCAGGTAATCACTCTTGTGTCCACCCTGTTGGCAGTCCTGTCCCCATGCTTATGAAGAGCAAAAGAAAGTGTAATTTCCAGCTGCTACCTCTCCTGTAACTTGCTGATGAGTTTCTTGAATGTCACCAAAAGGACTTTTGCTCTGACACCTCACTCCTGGCCATGTCGGTGCAGTTTCAGTAAACAGGCAGTGTGGGCAGCCTTGCCCACAGTGCTGGGGTTTGTTACATTTCTTAGGCCAAATCAGTCTGTGCTGGCTGCCACCATGGCTTGCTGCTCTGTTTTGGTAGCAAAGGAGTTTTGCTTGTACTGCTTAAGTAGACCAGTCTGCCCAGCTCACGGGAAGTCCAGCCAGAGCCTATTGCATAGTTAGAAATGGATCTTAACAGCTCATCCTCATTCACCCGTTTTCCAGGCTAAGAAAATTAAACAAATTAAACCTATTAAATTAATGTTTTCCTTCCAGGATGATTTACCTGCAAAAGCTAAGCAAGGTCCATCTGCCCCAGTGCTGTGCTGGCCCAGGCTCTCTGTTCTGTGATCCCTGGTGCAGCTTTTCAATTTTCCCTTACACAAGTTACTGCCAGCTGCCACCCACCTGATGGCATTGCTTCAGTGTGAAGAAAGCTTGAAACCTTTCCATGAGACAGATCAATCAGCAGCATGGGACTCTTTTGCCAAACCATCTATACTTGTAGGACCTTCCTCTGGTGATCATATCAAAGGTTCTGAAACTTATATTAAAAGGCAGAGGTGATCTCCACTGGATGTTAGAGCTTACAGCAATGGCTTGAATATTACCATGGTCATGATTTGTGAGTAATTTGGCATAAACATCATAGATAATTTTGAAGCTGCTTAATTAAGGCAGTGTTTTGAGAGACCTCTTGAACAACGTAAGGTCACCTTGTTTATAGTAGGGAAGCACAAAGACCTGAACTGAATAAAACTCAGCTGCCATGGGAAGACTGGTTTGTTTAACATCAAATACATAGCTGTCCTTTATTTTTGGTAATGATCAGTGAGCTTATTTTAAGTGGTGGCACCAGAACAGCATTACTGTGGTTGCTTCTTGTAACTCCTTCTTTTCAGGTACATTTCCTCAAGAAGTTTCCTGAGGGAGAAACTTGGATTTTCCAGCCCTTTCTTAATACATGACCCTTTGCATGATTTCCAAGCTCATATAGCCACATGGTTATGTACTACATTATGTTATATTTCTTTGTTTTCCTTTTTCTTTAAAATCTTCCTTTGAATTGTCCATTCACCATTTACCATCCACCTCTGTTTCCACTCTTTCTTCTGATGACCCTTTGTTACTAATGTCTCTCAGCTGCTCAGAGGATCACCTTTTATTTCAAAACCACACAGGGGGATTAATTGCTACCCAGATGTTGTACCAATCTCCCACTCTAGCCTCTACAAGCAAACTTTTTGTGGTGACTACTGACTTTTTTCACTCAGTAGATAGGATCCAAACTCCAATCTCTGTCTGTCTGGACCTTGCTTAATCATGGCTGATGTGACAAGGGCCTGTTTTGGTCATTCCCAGCAGCACACTGCAGTTCCCCAGACACAGCCCAGCTGCCCATCAGCAGCAACTCCTCTGACTCACATTCCTCCAGGACAGTCCTGTGTGCTGGAGGTGCTGCAGTGCCAAGTGCAGCCTTTTCCTCATCCTCTCCATTGATGGTGATGTTTGACTTGTCCTATTTAATCTCATGATAAGTTTGAAGATGAAGCTGCTCCCTATTTTATGGCTGACTCAGTATTTATCTGCTGACTTGGTGCCTGCTGAGATCATTAGTGATCAATTGCTCTGTGAGCATTAAAACAAACTTATTGGCAGAAGGCCTTTTTGTACCACAGGAGTTCTATGTTTGGACCTAGAAGGCACAGGGCAGTAGAAGCAGGACCCTTTTGGTCAGCACTGTCCTTATAATAGGAGACATTATATCCCCTTTTTAGCCTCCCAGGGCAGCTTTTTCAACTTCTGATTCCTGCCTGTTGTCTTTTCAATTCCTTCTGTCCTCCCTGAGAAGCAGAGACCCCACACACAATGTGTGGTGGACATACCAGTGCTCACTGACACAGCTTTTCTGAGCCCTCATGCCCTCCAGCTCTCACTTGATATATTTGCTTTATATTCTTTAGCTATGGGACACATTTTTGTTGGTTTCCAGTCCTGTTTGGCAAATACTCTCCTTCCACTCAATGTTTTTCTCAGGAAGTCCTTATTCATTACTTCAACTGTTTTGTTTGTTTGGTTGGTTTTGGTTTTGGTTTTGGTTTTGGTTTTTTTTGTGGTGGTATATCCTACAGTCTCTCCTGGAGAAAACTCTTCTAGCAAATCTGTGAAACCTCTTCCTCTTTTTTTATCCCTCTTGTAGGGAAATTATGAAATGCTTAATACATGTTTGTACTTTTGTGATTATTTTTCTCAGCTTGGATATGGAACTATCTCCAGTTCACACAAACTCCATCCTCCATTCTTGGCTAAAATCCCGAACTTGCATACCTGGGAAAACCACAGTAGCTGGGTGGAGAAAGTATAGTCTCCACAATTAAAATGCCAGCTGACTTAATGAAGGTGAATTTATTAGGGAGAATTTTATGACAGAATGTTTTCACCTTTGGCAACAATCTAATAGGCAGTATCCACCTAGTGGGTGGAACAATACCCCAAGCGTAGCCACGACAGAGGGAGGCTGCACTGGGTCATCTCTGGATCCATGTGAGCTTCTCCCTTCACTGCCCAGGAAGATGAGCAATGTTCCTGACCCATTCTGTTTCTTTCTGCCACTTGTTCATAGACAGTGAGCTTTCTCCTAGCAGCCCTTTTTTCCCCCGTTTGTGCCTTTATACAGTTCCTGGCCTGTTATTACCCTATTTTTAAAATTTTTGTTAATCCATGCCTGTTTGGAGGTTCCCTACAGTTTCACTCATTTTTCATTGCCCACTCATCGCTCAACTGCATCTATGAAATGGAATTAAAAATATTTGTCAAGTTTTTACGAGGTTGTACAAAGTTCACCCTAGCTGAAAATACAAGTACCAAGAGAGTCTGATCCACAGCTTAGTTAAGCAACTGAACAAGCTATATAGAAGAGCTGCAGAGGTCTTTGGGTTCTTTTAGAAAAGGTTTGATATACATCTCTTGGAGATGATGCAGATATAGTTACTACAAATCAGAGATCCTTCATCCCTATAAAGATGCAAATTAAAAACAATTACAATATACAATATTGCCTAATGCTTAATATAAGGATACACCCAATGCTCACGCAGCCACAAAGTGATTTACCTAAAGAGACCAAAAGGGAGATGAAGAAAGAGGTGGGGTGACACTTGATCACAGTAAAGGCTAGCTCTGAGAAGGTGGTTTCCAAAAGGATATTCTGGGAGCATTTTAGGTCACTGTGAAAAAACAGTGGTAGTGGGCATCAGAGAAACATGGTAAAGCTACGCAAACAACACGTAATACAATAATTTCCGGAAGGGTATGAATAAGACAGGGCTGCTGAGACATCACCATTGCACAAAGTCATGAAAAAATCACCAAGAGCAGATAATCATGACTTTTAGAAAGGGGAAGTCATGAAAGAAATGGGAAATAGTTTGGACACAGGGTTATTGTCAGAAGAAATTACTTTCAGGACTGAGGCTGTGACAGAAGAGGGAAAAGAGGGAAACAGCTCCAGAGCAAGATATGGATGTGAAACTAGTGGGGAAAGGCCACTGGAATGTCAGAAAATATCTCCAAAACCTGGAGATACCAGTTGGCAGGTTTTCCTGCCCTTTCCTAATTTTGTGGATGGTCACCTCCATGCCTCCTTAGGGATACAATGGGAAGCAGTATTCGAAACAGCCTAGGTGAAAATTGCTGTCAGTGGATTCACATCATTTTAAAGGAAGCAGTGAGCAAGGAAGAGCCAGTCAACCCCAACAGCTGGCCAGAGAGCTGTGGATGCCATGGGCTTGTCATGCTCATTCCTTACAGGAGGCATCTGCTTCAGGAGGCAACACTTTACAGGGAAAACCATGTCCTACAGACATTCAATTACAGCACTGTCATAAAACAAAAATGCAGTTTTCAACAAGGTTGCAGTTTTCCATGAATTAGCAAACATTTAGGCCATTGTCTGAGGTGAGGTGCTAATGGCAACCAAGGAGTTGTGGATCTTCTGCGCTTCTCCTTTCCATGAATAATGATTTGGCATTTGGAGGTTGGGAGACGTATTCCCATGGGACATCTGAATGCTGTTCCTTGGTCACTGCAGGTAACACAGCACAAATAGCAGACAACACTTTCCACTGACCTGCAGACATCAGTTTTTCCTGCTAAGATTTACAGCCTCTCATCTCCAGTGTCTTCATCTAAGGCAAAGGGCAAAAATGTTGGATGTAACAAAGAACAGATGGATGCCATGTTTGCAGCAGCTGGACTCTCTACTAACTAACTCCTCCATGGATGATGGCAAAAGGAGATGTGGCTTGGCCACCTGTGATGAAGACTTTGGTACATGGAATGATTCTTTGAACCTCTCTTTGGTATTGAAATGCAAATGTTCAATCCTCTGTGCAATGGGTCCATGGGTGCTGTTCCACAGAGTGAGAATGGCTGCAGAAGGCAGAATGGATAAACAGAGATGTAAGTTTGAATAAAACAGACAGATTAAAAGGATTCATTGTAAGACAAAGTGAATATGCAGTGAGATAAAGATAAATAATGGTCTGCAGGTGAAAAGATTATACAGGTGATATGTAAAGAATGTCCTGAATTAATCACTTCCTTTGTGTAAGTATTTATGTTTTGCAAATCATTATCACTTAGCAACCTACACTGTCCTTTTTATTTTTCACAGACTTAAACTGTTTCCTGGGGGTATTATCTTTGTCTGGCTCAGCAAAATTAAAACAGTATCTCACTTAACACTGTAAGTAGATGGAAATACTTGGCTCCACAAGTGTTATGAATTCCACTTAGAAAATTGAGATGGTTTAGATCATAGAAAGTGGGGCATATTTGGTGTTCAACACTTTCTTATAGAGCAGTAAGCTGAGTTTAGCTTTATGGATCTTATCGAGTGCTTGTTCGAGCCAAGTCACGACTCTTGCCAAGAATACTTAATGCCACATTTGAGGCAAGAGAATGTGAATCAGGAAGAGAACCAGTGGAGTTGCTGGGATCCCCCTCTGCATTGAGACACCCGCCCTGCCAGGGAGCCCTGCCGGACCCCTGACACAGGCAGGGAAACATCACAGGGAGGTTTGTCTAAGGACTCCTGAAAAATCTTTCTGGAAAGGGATTTCTCAGCCTCTCCCCACACTCCACACCTTGTGCATCTTGGAAATGTTCCCTTAGTAGGCTGTCAAAGCACTCTTTGTTGCAGAAGGAAAACTGATTTCTTCATGTCTTTGTCTACCCAGATAATATGAAATTGTCATCCCTTCAAGAAGGTTTTATGTGTTAGAGGATTGTTTTCATCTCTGTTCCCAATCTTCTTTTCTTGGACTAAATGAGCCAGGTTCCCAAGTTTTCCCTTTTGAATCTCTCAGTGTATCTTTCTCCTAATCTTTGTGCTTGTTGAATGCTTCTCACTTCATCCAGATCTGCAAGCACCATGTCCAGACCAGGACCCAGCAACCCAGTTAATTCATCCAAAGATCTTAGCATATATAAAACCACACCAAATTGATGTTCACTTCTGTGTCAAGGGAAGTTAAGGTAACACTTGACTTCTCCCAGCCCTCAGACCGATTTGCTGCCATGCCAGGGTGACCCACACCAAGCTCAGTGGTGATCCCAGCCAAACTCTGGCAAAGCTCAGGCCTCCCACTGAGGCTGCCTGCACCCATTGCCCTTCCTCTTGCATGTTGTTATTTTCAGCCCTGTCCAGATAAGCAGAGTGAATCAGTGGAGGGCACAGAGTGGATGATGAGTGCTTTGTCCTCTTCCTCCCTGAAATCTGCTGCCCAGCACTTGTGGCTGGCAGGGAGGGAGGACAGGGTTGGGCTGTGAGTCATCCTCCACTCCTGCTCCCTCTCTGAGACAGGAGCTGCACATTCCCTGCCAACTTCAAGCTATGGCCAAGGCCCTAGCCCCACACTTGCAGAGAAACACATCTCTTGCTCTGCACATCCACCTCTGGGGCACAAAGGTGGCCCCACTTAGAGCAGTGCACCCTTCCCATTGCTCTGTCAGATGAACCCTGCACTCCTCAATGTCACCACTGACATCAGACACCTGCTGCTGCCCTGCAGCACACCCCAGTCAATGTTCTAGTCATAAAGGATTTCAGCATTAAAACTGGGTCAAAAAGTGTGAAGAAAAACAGCAATCATCTCATGACGTTTTAATACTTGATGGAGATTGAGACAGCACAGGTCCGAGGTGTGGGCATTTGCAAACCCTCAGGAAGGTACAGCTCCTGAGCTGATTAACAGCAAGGAAAGTTTAAACACTTTAACAATAGCTGCATTAGTGCCAGAGGTACAGAGCCAAAGGGAGAGGTGAATAGAGGGATTGGATAGCTTTTAAGTGTTAAAAATAACAGACCTTAGCTTTCCACTGGAAATTCCCTCTAACACCTAAGCCTCTCAAACTCACAAGCGATCCACTGGAAGATGCTCGCCATTATTGCCTGTCCACACCACACTGTGGTGGGGCAGGACAGACCTTGCCTGGGGTGTTCTGGAGGAGCTGTATGATTGGATAGTGGGTGCACACACCTGTCACCACTCCATTACTGCCAGCTCAGGGGCATCAGACAGTCAGAGGCCTGGCCTAGGAATCATGTGAGCTTTCATTGTCAAGAACACTTTTTATTTATTGTTATTATTTTGGGAGGATTTTTTAATTAGTTCTTTGAATTGGAGCATTTGGATACTCTAAGATTACTTTTTCTTTCCTCTATCCACAATCTGCAGGATTAAAATGCATTGTGGGAGCTGGTTTTGATTTGATATCTTCTACTTGCCTGTGTTGTTTGCAGGGATCTTTACACACTCCAGGTGACCCAAGCAGCCCTGGCTTTTCCAAGAAGGAATCTATCATCAGCCAGCATTTGTAAAATCTTGCAACACCATGATAAGCACTGCATGGCCTTGGTTGGCATTTGTGAAGAATTTTCAGATGGTTCTGTTTTGGAGGTGCTGTGCAAGAAGTGCTGATTCGCATTCAGCAGCACCTCGAAGGAGGGAATTGTCCCTCTCTGCTCTGCACTGGTGAGGCCTCACCTTGAGTCCTGTGTTCAATTTTGGGCACCACAATATAAAAGAGATATTAAGCTATTATAGAGCATCCAAAGGAGGGCCATGAGGATGGTGAAGGGTCTGAAGGGAAAGCTTTATGCGGAGCGGCTGAGTTGACTTTGTTTGTTCAGCCTGGAGAGGAGGAGACTGAGAGGAGACTTATGGCAGTCTACAACTTCTTCATGAGGGGAAGAGGACGGACAGGTACCAATCTCTTCACTCCCGTGATTAGAGACAGAACTTGAGGAAATAGCATGATGCTGGGTTGGGGGAGGGTTAGGTTAGATATCAGGAAGAGGTTTTTCACCCAAAGGGAGTTTGGGCACTGGAACAGGCTCTCCAGGGAAGTGGTCATGGCACCAAGGCTGTCTGAGTCCAAGAAGTGTTTGGACAATGCTCTCAGGCACATGTTGTGATTCTTGAGGTGTCCTGAGCAGAGCCAGGAGCTGGACTTGATAATCCTGATGGGTCCCTTGCAACTCAGCATTTTCTATGATTCTGTGAGTATTTTCCAGTTATTTATTTCCTGTGCAAAACCTAAGCCTTCCTCCCTAAGTGGAGGGGAGACCTATGCTCAGCATCTCTGAGTGAGGGCAGACTTTTCTCACCTGCCCTCCACTGCTGCAAGAAGTGGTCCTTCTCTCCTGTTCACCAGCACTGCAGTGACCTACCAGAGCAGCACATAGTGAAGCTGCCCTGGTGTTAACTAGGCCAGCGTGGGGCCATTAGTCATCCACTCATTGCATGCCTCATTGCCTGTGCCCTGAACAGACATGTTCCTCTGCCTTTATGTAAGCCCCCTGAAGGGCTGAATGCTGATGGGGGGGCAGCTAGTGCCCCACTCCCTGCATCACCCACCACCCCAGTGCCCATCAGGGACCTCATGCCTGGCACAGAAACCTGCCATGATAAGGCAGAGGTGCCCGTAAGCCAGACATAACAGTGTCAGCCCTGAGACAAAAAGCCCAGCTGGGGCTATAGCCCTGTTCTTGGCTGGTAGGGCTAACTCTCTCTTCCCACTCTCCCAGCTGGGAGCCCATAGTCAGGATAGAGGGCTGCTTTTTGTGTCAAAAGACATGGGAGGCTCAGACCTCTCCTGGCCCCTCAACCTGCAGGCTCAGCCCCATCTCAAGCCAACAGTCCTCGTGGATTTTTAACAACCATGAAGAATTTGGTTTTGTCTAATTCCCTGCGTGTGCAACCATCAAGCAAGTTCTTATCTTGACTTAACCTACAGGTAGAACCACTCTGGTCATACTGCCAGCATATTTCAGGGATTTATGTCCACACCCCTGTGGCGTACACACTCCGGTATCCCTCAGGTCGTCTTTCATCATCAGTTATGCTTCAAGCCTCTGCTATCAGATATGGTTATCTGAGCAACAGGGAGAAATATTTACCAAAATTAAATTTAGATGGGAAAATGGGGAAGGGAGAAAGAAAGAAGGGAGGGGGAAAGAGCTGAAAGGGAAAACTCCATGTTATTTGAAATACACACTGATATTTGTTAGAAAATTTTTTTCACTTTTGCACATTGGCAGTTCTATGCAGGAAAATTTATCTCATTCAATACATTCTTTGCCTTCTAGTTTTTACAGTAATTTGATTTATAAGATATATGTTTCTTTGCTCCCACACTTTTAGCTCCTGCAAATGCTGAGAGCAGTTGTTGGTGAGGACCTCAAGAGAATTTAGATTGTGACGAGCTGGACATGTTGGAAGTCCAGTTCTGGATAATGTTTCTACATTTTTACTGTTTTTCTGTAAACAACCACTAATGCTTTCCCAGAGTTTCCTCTTATGGGATACTGCCTTTTCTATGATGCACTGGGGTTGGCTGAGATTTGGATATGGATTGCTGTACTGCTCCAGGTGGTGCAGTACCTGTATGCAGGTGACCAACCCAAGTACCGTTCACTTGCCAAAACAGCACATTAGGCCAAGGAACATCCTTTCCTCAGGGCCCTTCCGTCCTTGCAGGAGAAAACAAGACCTTGGCTACTCCCACCCCCATGACTTTGGGCAGAGCAGCTCAGCAGCCTTGTGTCCTTTTACCAACCTCTTTGGGGCTGGCTGACGATGTAATTTGTCCACCTGGTGTCCTGGTGGGAGCCTATGGAGAAGCTTCTAAAAACAACACCTTAGCAGACCATCAGCATCCATTGCTATCTCTGCACATGAGTGTTGCTGTACCCGGCAGGGGAGTCGGGTGGGATAAACTGCATGGCAGTCTCCTGCAGCACTCAGCTCTGGGCAAGACAGACAGCATCAGAATTTATAACCACATTTTTATTGTAACTGGGAAACAAAGAAAAGAAATTGTGACAAAACCTGAGTGGTCTTGTGGAGAAGGTGACCTTAAGCCTGTCTCCCGTGTTGACAAATGCTTGATGTTAGGGCATTCAGGTTGCCCCCTCCATGCTCCAAAATGGAAATTTCTGTTTCCTGATGGCAGATTCAGATGGTTAGTCACCATGGGCTTCTCTGAGTTCCAAGAATGGAAAGCTGCACCAAAACTCAATGTTGCTACCACTGGTACTGTCCACAGCCCTGTGGGATTCAAATGGGATTTCTGCTCTTTGCAGAAGTTGTTCATCTGGCTTTTCTGGACGCACCCTGACTTGTGACTGCCACCTCAGCACTTAATGAAGGGGTTAATGGACATCTTTTCCTCCTTCTTGCTCAATGTGGTTGTAATGGCAGTCTGGACTCTTCAAGGAGGAAGAGCAGGAATAGATCTCATCAGGGATCTTCTTTACACCACTCAAATGTATTTCCAAATTCACGCAGTTGCCATGTGAATATCTGATGTGACATGAGTTATAGAGACATCCTTGTGGACATGGAAAGTGTTAAAATGTACCTACTTACTGTGTTGTACATGCCATGCATTGCAAACTTGGGAAAGTATCCTAGGCAGCACAAATTTTGCCCTTAAGCATTAAGTAATATGTGAATTGCTGCTTAAAATTAGTATCCCAGACTTGTTAGGATTTGTTTTTTCAGTAAGTTCCTTTACTCCCTCCTCAGCATGTGTACATCTGATATGTGCTATTATTCTTTCAATTACTGTACACTTTCCACCAGGCCCACAGGGATCAGGGTCCTCTGTATTAGGGTTTCACCCTGGGAGATTCCGATCTGCAGGACAAGAGCCACGGATGAGACCTAACTAAGGGTGCTCCAGAGCGGTCTGAAATCCTGACATGTTCAGCAGCCTCACCAGCCCCCAGCCAGCTAATGCCAAGGTGAAAGCCTCGTCCTGACCCTGCAAAGGGGGAAGAGATCAAATCAAGGTCACACTTCAGTAGCTCATGTAAAATTTTCTTTCTTAAGACTCCTGCCTTATACCACAGGGCCCCCCAGGGAAAAGTTCCAGGGAACACTTGTTGTCTGGGGCTGGGCTGGGCAACTGAGCAGGGAAGCCAAGTGAATGTGTGATTTCCAAAAAGTATTTGGAAGACCTATGCATTCTCAGTGAGGTTGATGGGTGGGAGATGATATATGTCACAACAAAGCCACAGAGGCATGAAAACCGCAAGCTGGTCTGATTCCCTCTTGAAGCTCTACTATATGCTGATGAGATGGACTCAGATGTCCAGTGCTTGGCACATAGACAGCCTGAGAGCCATCACAGAGGGGGGAAATACTGATGTTTCAGAGTTTGCCCTTTTTTTTTTGATTGTATCCAGTTCAGTAAGGTAGTGTTCAGGACAAATATTTATTTTAAAAAAAACCAAACAAACAAACAAAAAAAAAAAAAAATAGAAGAAAAGAAAAATAGAATAGACTCCTTGAGGGACTAGCAGAAGTGGTAGGGTAGGTCTTGGCATTTTGGCAGAGCAAGACTGCAGGTACTGAACCATCAATATGAGAAAATGTATGTTACTTCTGCTCACTGCATAACACAGTCCATAGCACAGGCTTTGGAGACACAAATGTCAGTCCTTTCACTGACTCAGCAATTGCATGTGTGAGCCATGGCTCTGTGTCCCAGGCAAAGGCAGGGTCTCTCCTGGAGGTGAGACCCTCAAGCGGTTGCAGCAGGCGGGTCTTGGGCAGGTGGGTAAGGAAGAAACTTGGGCAAACCAAACCCCTCTAGATATCTGTGCCTTGCAGCTCTCTTTCCTGATTACACTTGGGATGTGGACTTTATGTGCAGGACATGCAGGATTTTCATGAAGACAGGGAAAGAGCAGTTATTTACCTCTGCCTTGTTCTCTGGTTTTGCTAATTTACTATTAATTTTGTTTACAGGTAGGCAATGAGTTGTTTTCTTATTGGTGTGGCTGAAGAAAGGGCAGAGTTGTAGATGAAGCAGCAGGTAAAGAAGGAGTTCCTTATGCTCAAGGCCCTGATGATGGAAAATGTACTCAGAGAGTACTCATCTGCTCACATAAAATACAGCAGTCGTTAACAAAAAAGTCTCATGTTTCCCTTTGAAAAACTCAGAGTCCTTTAAACCAAGAAAAATGCATCCATGAGAAGGGAGTGCCAGTAATAACAGGCTTGGTCTCACATCCAGTGGTAAAAGAGAAACAAGCAGCAGTTTCTCCTGAGGGAAGAGGGATACTGGAAGTTCCATATAAATGTTTATGGTTGTGAAGAGTTCAAAGGCTTCCTAGACACCTTGACTTCCCTCTTGTGTCTTTAGCACCTCAGGGTAATACAACAGCCCTGTGCCCCAGAAAAGAGCTTGCTTTCAGCAGCCCCACCTTCTGCAGGGAGACTGAAGAAACACCAGAACAGGGATGTGGGTAAGTGTCAACAGCTTCGGCCCTCCAAAATTCCCAGTGGGGATTATTTACATATTCTCTCCGTGCAGGAGACCGCTGGTTTCTCAAGAGCTGAAGCTTTCACCTTCATAGGTGAAAACAATTACTGTTACAGGATTTGCTTTGTTAAATTTAAGGCAACTCACATAAAAAAGGAAGAAGTATGAGATCAGTGTGAGTCATCCTTTACACTCTGATCAACCCTTCTGTTCTCATTTCTGCATTTGAATAATTTTGTCAAAGTTGCATTAAGACCCTTCTGTAATGTGGCTTTTGGCTTGGCACAAAATACAAACAATTAGCCTGTTCTAATGACATCTATAGTCTGTGAGTACTCCTCCTGCAAATGTGCCATGTAATCTACACAGGCATCGATCCTAAATTAAAAGACAGCATCAAAATATGAGTCACTTCTTCTACACATTATTAAGTGTCCATTTCAGTGAACCAGTGACGGCTGCCAATCCCATTTCATATCTGCCCTTCCCTTTTTTCTAGGCCTTCTATCCTGCTGGCAGAAGGCCACATAGATACCCAGAGCACAGTCTAACATGTCTTTGTGTCTGCCTTTCCCTTGGCCTCATATGGATTTTGTCTCCTGTCTTACGTCAGGAACACTCCGGCAGCTCCATTCAGTTGATGGTCTCCCCTCTTGCCTGTCTCTCCAGTAACAGAGATTTCACTCATCTGGCCAAGATGAGTGCCTGAAAATCTTGTGCAGAGAAGCTGAACTCCATAGACCAAAACAAATGTCCTGGCTGTTTTCACTAGATTAAGAAAAATCTACAACCAAAGCAAATCTGGTTTCATGGCTAAGAGGTACATTTTTCCTACCCTGGGGCCACAGGAGATTCTGAACATGGAAGAAAAACAATTTTGCTGCATGGGGTAAGAGAAGGAAGAGCACAAGGCAGTTTCCAAAGGGTGATCTCCCTTCTTTGCTCAACACAGCAAGGCAGGAAGACCCTGTGGTGGGAGGACACCCAGGAGGCTGGAGGTTTGCAACCACAGAAGGTCATAGCCAGGCCTTGTTACCTCCAACCATCCAAATTGCTGAGTGCCAGAACTGCAGAGATGTTAGCCAGTGCATTCTACAAAGGGGATGACTGACAGGATGAAGAAAGCAGAAGCCTATTCATTGCTGGGCAGAGGGTTGGGATAAATGGGAAGAGATTTCTTTAGGAGGAAAACCAGTTTGCTGGATGATGAAGAAAGAGGTTTTCCTGTAACCTAAATGTGTCTAACACAGACTCAGTGGGGACCTTTAAGTGTCATGAGACAAGAAGGCTTCCCACAATCTGAGTCAGCTCTGTAACCCACACACTATAGATTACTACACAGACGTATACCCAAAGCAGCAAAAAAATTGGAGATTGCATCCTTCAGGAGCCACATGTGCTCCACAGATCTTCCTGCTGCCTCAGAATACAAGGTCATCATGCCAAAGCAGGAAAAGCAGAGGGTGTGACTGTCCTGCGTTGCTCAACCTCTGCCCACTCAGCTGACGTCTGCTTGGCCATGCTGGTGAAGAAGAGAGGAGAGGGCTGGCTGGGCACAGGGGCAAGGGGAACATGTTGGCATGTTAGCCCATGGTTAGGTAGGAGCAGCTGTGGCCCAGCAGAGGGCTTGACAGGATGGGCCCTCCCTAGGTGTAGTCCTGACTGCAGTGTCTGACAGAAGATGCTGGCTAAGCAGAGACCATCCCATTCTACTCAGCAGGAATTAGGTGAGAGGTACTCACTGGCCACTGAAAATCAACAGTTTGGCTGAATGAAAACTTTTGGATAATAGTAATAATCTCAGCAGACAGGCCAAAAAGGTGGTAACAGTCACTGGCTGATTTCAGGACCCTCTCTCTGACAGTAGCTCACACACTTCAGGAGGTAGAGGATGTCCCATGGGATTACTGTGATGAAAATTACTGTGGGAAAAGGGATATATTTCATACCTCTTCAGGCAGGATCTCATGAAGTGAAGTATGAGTTGTACTTGACTAAATTAAAGAAAGGCTATGATTTTTAACTGGTACTATTTTCACAAGACTGACTTGACTACCCTGGCTGATCCACCTGAGGATCCTGACACTAGAGGAGAGATTATCTCAGTGGTTTCAATTCATGGGAACTGAAGATCATTGCAGGAGGAATGAGAGCTGGGAATATCCCTTCCTCCTTTCTCTTGCTGCAGGGACTGGCAGCCTAACTTAGTTATTCTCACTGAAAGGAAAAGGAGAGGTTTGTCAAAACCTTCTTTAGTCACTGCATCTCTGTAACTTAAGTCTTTCTAAAGTTAGGCAAGTGTTGGGGCTGGGATACAAGGGTATTTGAGCTGGAAAAAGTTGCTATCTTTCTGCTGAGCCCATACCTATGCTGCAGAGTCCAGTTTACTCAGCTTGCATGAGGAGGGATTAAAGCACTTTGTTTTTGGGATGCCTCTGTGAGCATGTGCTGAGAATGACTCCTGTTCAAATCCAGTAGCTGACATAGCAAAATCTTGCACTCCATTGTTGCAAATCACTAATTCAAAGTCACAATCCATTTGGAGTAACTCTTGGAAACCCATTATTATTTTGCACTGCCTGTTGAGGTGCTCAGATAATCAAAATGCTTGTGAGAACAAGGAAAAAATCTTGCTCTTGGCCTAGAAGGTGTAAAGAGCAGTGATGCACCCCAAGCAAGGAGCAACAAGACATGTGGGAGAAACAGGACTTGGGAGGGTAAGATCCATGAGCCCTCCCTGGAGCCTCAGTCACATGGTCCTCATCACAGTTGAACCTAACACTTTCGAGACAGGCTCTTACCTGCTCTCTCATTTCATTGGTAAGGTAAGTAAAGGAGTGGTAAGGGAGGTAAAGGAGGAATGTAATGTGAATTAGGCTTTTTTAATCACTAGCAAGTCAAAAGCCCTTGCTATGTTTTGGAAGCCTGGCACCCCTGAAGATAAAGACAACACAGGACACCTGTCCCAGCTGTCTGGGGAGACTTAGGAATCTCTGGGAGGGCCTGCTCCTTTTTCAGCCTGGAAGTCTGGGAATGGGCAACAAATTAGTGGAGAATATTTCCTTTAAGTAATGAGGAATTTACTCCGCATGAGTAAAGGACAGTAAGGTAAATGGACAGTTTGTGTGTTTATATACCTCTGCATTTACACATTCTTTCCCAAAGTCATGTCTCTTACTGGCAGTCAAATAGGAGCAGATGCAAATAGTTAAATTCCTTTGTCCAAACTGCTGTTATGTATATTCATTAATTTTCTATGACCTACACAGAACCCTTTGACCTATCCTCTGAAATGTTGCCTCTACAAGATGCCCCTGTGAGGACGTTTTTTGCTTCTTGGAAGATGACCTTCTTTCAGAAGAGTCTAACAAATACTTTCCAAATTAGGGCCATTCAACAAGGGGTTGCCAGAGTCACAGAAGATAATTATCAACACGATTTACCTGGAAAATGTTCAACTCTTGAACATACTGTGGTGACATTTGCTGATGGTATTCCTAGCATGCCCAGGAGGAATAGGGGTTTTTGTTAATATGTATCTCTAAGGTTATGTGTGTAGGATTTGGACTTTTCAGATTGCTATGCTAATGTTAACTATGGGTTGGCATGTTAGTAGGTGTCTTGTGTTTATAAAAATCATTTGGCATAGACATTACTAAGGAAAGCCAGAAGGATGCTGTAGCTGAAAATTAAGCTGTTGGCAAAAATTATTGTTGCTAACCACTGGTTAGCATGAAGGGAGCTCCCATAGCTCAGGAGACATGGGGTGAAGCCACACACTAACCCAGCGGATCCTGACTCCCGTAAGGGCAATCCAGAGAAACATCTTGTCCTTCACCACAGCTCTGCAATTTGAAATGGAGAGGAAGGAAAATTACAGGATTAAGAGAGAGGAATACAGAAAATTCTTCAAATATCCAAATGTAGAGGGAAAATACCTCAACTACCTCCCAGTGCATAACCAGGACTGCCTTTCATGACTACATAATGATGAGCATCTCATAATGCACTGCAACTCTTTCCTGCATGCAAGTGTTATCAAAATGGCTCCATCTGATTTTATGTTTGTTTTTCAGTTTGAGATAAAACCATTTGCATAATCTTGTAAAACTTAGGGGGGGTTATCTCTGTCCTTGCCTTTATTAGCGTATACTGACACCATAATAATTACATTGGTGCAATGATAACTTCTGATGGATTCAATGGAAATTTCTGATAACCCTGCAGTGAAGCCACTTGCACAGATTTAGCTTCATTTTTGATTTCTGAAGAAAGTGCAGAGAGCTTGATAACAGCTTTTTCCCTAATGGCAGAATTATCTGAAGTGCAGGGTGGGGCTGAAAAAGGGAACAACATCAGACTGTCATTAACATTTTAGAAAAGGACAAAATATCTCACACCAACTAAAGGTAAAAGGCTACAAATACTTTTTAACCATCTATGCAGCTATAATTATTGCAATGGGAGTGCTTTAAAATTACAAATAGAAAGACAGATTGTACATTGAAGGACAGCCCCCAGTTCTCTCTCTTTCAACATGTGCTCCACACTATGAGAAGTCCAGAGCAACCATATTCTGCATATATCAGCTCATAGAATGGAATCACTAGCAGTAAGATGCCTTACCAGATGCAGAAGATGACAAGAAGAGCCTGGCACCTCCTATAATTTTAATATTATTTTAATTACCATCATGGAGAATGGAACAAACAGTCTGAGGCTCAGTACTGTTCTCATAACATTTTATGAGAGGTTTGGCACCAGCTTTCCTGGGAACAGGACTGGTTGTCATACCTTCATATGCTAGTAATGTGAGAGGGATTGCCAGTATCTCTATCATCTGTAAAGTCAGATGGCCTCTGCAAATTAAGCAAATGAGTTGAAGCCAACAACAGGAGAGGACCTGCAAAGATGAATTCAAAGAGAATTGCTTATAGAAGATAGGGAATGGATGTTAGAACAGCAGAAACATGACTATGTTGCTTTAACTAAGCTGTGTATCCTGCCTACCATGCTGAGAGAAACTTAGAGAACCATACTCAGGTTTAGGAGACTGTAAGAAAAAAGAAATAAACTGAAATGTGGCTGATTAAAAAAAAACCAAACAAATAAACAAAAAAACAACCACCCAAAAAACAAACCAACCAACAAACAAAAAAAAAAGCTCTCCCAAACTGTGTTCCAAGGTTCTTAGGTACTTCAAATCAATGGAGTTCGGAATATGAAACCCAGAAAGGTCTGAATAAAAATGCCCTAGGAATATAATGGCTTTTACATGCATGAAGAACTATGCAGAGACAGATTAGCTCATTGCAAGTGAAACTGAAGACCCTCAGCGATGCAGTGGAGGTTTCTTCACTGAAAGGGCAGTCAGGCACTGGAACGGGTTGCTCAGGGAAGTGGTGGAGTCACCATCCCTGGAAGTGTTCAAGGAACAACTGGATGTGGCAGTGCTATGGTTGACTTGACAGGGTGGTGTTCAGTCAAAGGCTGGACTCAATGATCCTGGAAGTCTTTTCCAACAGAAACGACTCTATCATTCTATGAGTGAATGTTCCTTAAAGACTGGAGGGGGAGAAAGGTGTCTTTGTAGATAATGAGATCCTTTCTTCAAGGAAACGTTGATGCCCTAGTGAAAAAGAGAGGGTCAGAGGAAGGAGGGGCAACACGTCCTGAATCTGTCCCCAGGAATAGAGTCCAAATGTCAGTTGGCAATTGCACGATGGGGATTACACTGGAGAGACAATTACTCCTGGACTTTCTTCCAGTACAGAAAGAAGAAAAAAACATGTAAATAGAGAGAGTGAAGATGGAACAGAAAGTATAGCATGGCCAACAAGGCTTGGGCAATGCAAAGCCAAGAGGGATATCAACCCACACATGTTGTGCATACTGGACTGGCAGCACAAGCAGAGCTGACTTCACCTGTATACACTGAAGTGGACATGATGAAGACTAGGTTTATGTTGATCATTAATATGAATTCTGACTTAAAACTTAACAAAACTACTTTCCAAAACAGCAATTGTCTGCCTGCAGAAGTGCATGCCTACTCCTAGATTAACATCAGATGGATAATGGAGCAGAACAGCAGAGAAAGGAGGACAAGGTCTACCTGTATCTCATGTTTCTGCTGAACAGAGACAGAGAAACACAGAGAGATATAAAGGAAAGAGATCTGGGGAGATTGGGGAATGAAGTAAGAACCAGAAAGTAGAGGGTCAGTGAGAAACCTGAACCATCATCAGAACACCTTAGATGAAAACAACAGGCTAAAGAGATAAGGAGCAATTAGAGAAGATATCCTTACACTGGACATAGAAATCTCAAAGCAAGTGAATAGATCTGGGGCAGAGAAGGAATTAAAAAGATCCTGAAGCCTAGAGGATGCTAGGTAACATGCAACAAGAGGAGGGAAAGGCTTTTGGATGATACCTTGAAGGAAAGAAAAAGTGGCTACAGGCAAGTAGTGGAAATCAGGGGAAAAGGAGAGCACTGGACAAGCACTGTATCTGTGTAGGATTGCTAGGCAGAATAGGATTAAGAAAAATTCTCACTATAGGAAGGGTAACCTAGGACACATGAAGTAAGTGAAATGCAAAGCCTTTGGGAGAGCTCAGGAGCAGCTTTAAAGGAATCTAAGCAGGGAGAGTTACTGTGGGACACAGTGGTGAGAATTCTGGTAAGAAAACTGGAGGTAGTGAAAGGGCTAAAGGCAGGAAAAAATAGAGAAGAACAGAAAGGAGGATTAGAGAATGAGTGAGAGAAGGTCTTTGGGTTAGGGAAGAGCTACAGGAACAGAAGAAAAGAGATAGAGGATGTGGCTAGAGGAAAGCTGAGAGCAGGTCCAAAGAGAAGAGCAGGGTGGTAGAGGGAAGAGGCAGAGGTAGACAGCATGGATTAGGAGCCATGAGCTATGCTGGCAGTTGGCAGCAGGAGCTTGCTTATTCAGCAAGTCAGGCGGTAATTAATTAAATCAAGTCAGGCAGCGATCAGTCAGTTAAATCTGGTAACGAAGACTCAATTAAGTTGAATTGGGGAACAATGAACTTATTACATCAAACCAGGGAACAACGAACCAATTAAATCAGCTGGAAGAATTTGTGGGTCCATCAGGAGCCTGGGCTAGGTGCCACCAGAGCAGGGTACTTGCTGTGGCTGCCTGCTCCAGGAGAAACATCACCACAGCAGCTGAGCATCACTGCTGACAGCCTTTCTTGTCACCCTTTGCCCAGAGCAAAGAAGGACACAGCAGCCTACAGCTGGTCTGATGAAATATTTGTAATAAACCAAAGGGGTGGGGAGATGGAAACTGTCAGCTTCCAAATTAGTAATAGTGTTGCAGAAATTACTGGGCTGCCTAAGGATGAAGAAAGCTCTGCCTATCAAATTAAGTTGATGCTGGATATCCGGAGCTGTCAGCTTAAGAAAATGAGAGGCTTTGACAGGTGCCTGATGATGATTTAATCTACCATAACTAGCATGGAGGAGAGCTACACTTTCTGATGGCATCCTGGAAGAGCAAGGCAATGTACCAAAACAGCTTCCTATGTCCATTTTGAAGTAAAAAGTGTAAATTACATGGATTGGTGTGAGACAGGCTAGTTCCTGTACTGGCACCACTAGGAACCATTTTCATCCCCTTTGTTTGGTTCCCCATATCATTTGGGTTTGAGTTTTTTCTTTTTTTGGTTGGTTGTTTTTGTTTACATTTGGGTTGTTTGTTTGTTTTTATGTGTTTATTTTCGTTTGGGTTTTGGAGGTTTTATTTGTTTTTGTTGTTATTTGCTCTCTCCTGTTCCTCCTTCTATCTCCACAAGCAGAGAACATCACTAAGATCACCAAGCCACTTTGGCAGGAAAGCACCCCATATGTTTCTCTTGGGATCTTTCATGCGTATAAGTTAACTAAAACTAAGAAAGGGAAAGTCTGATTGAGGAGGACAACCTGAGGTAAAAAAGATAAGGCAGACAACCATCTGTCTCTTATTGGAAGGAGGTGCAATCCTAATTGTTCTCTAAGACCACCTGTAAGGCCCTTTCGAGTGGGAAAAGGTACTGCTTTTCACGGCTATACAAGTGCCTGAGGAGCTGTAATGGTTAATGAAGAGAGGTATCACATGGACAACCCTTATACTACACATTGCCATTAAAATAATTATATTGAAAAGGAAATAACTCTTTGGGTGTTATTTCTGGCTAAAAGAGGTCCTGGGATTTGCCAAGAGTGTGTAAGTCAGGGCCAACACAATCGCTGTAGAAATGTTGACCAGTAAATTAAACTGAACATAAAAGCTGAAGAACAGCTCCTTCAGCAGCATACAAGAAGGACAAGGTTTGATTTAAGATTCAGTATATATTAGCAGTACCACACATATACCTTGGTCCCCTAATAAATGTGCCACAGGACAGTGTGCACTTTGAGACCAGGTCAACAGTTTCACACTGAAGGACTAGAATTACTATGCTTTCCCCCTGCCCTCTGAACTGCTAAATAGTCAGAAAGCAAAGAGAGTCTAATTAGAGATGTGAAGGTTTGGAATGGAACCAGAAATTTTCTAGAAGAAAGACCTCCTGCTTCCAGTCTGCACCACAGTGTTAGAGCAGCTGTTTGCCATGGAAAAATGGAAAAGAAACTTCCTGGGGTTCGTTTTTTTTCTCCTCTTGTACCCCTTCCGAATAATAAGATGGAGAAGTTGTTTTTGTTTTTGTACAAATCTTCAGTCCAATGAAGTACACAAAGATTAGGCTAAAATTTCCATCAAAAGTTCTAGTCAGACCCTGGTTTATTAGCGCTCAGAAGGAAAACTTGACCTATGGCAGTATTTTCAAATGGGTGCTTGTGATTTAAATGCTCTACAAGATAGTCTGCCTTACCTGTGCACAGCTGCAACTACTACAGGAAAAGGGCCTGTCATAATTCAGAAATAATTACTTCAAATGTATTTATTTTATAGGTTTATTAACCAGTACTTTTCATACAGTTGCTAAATAATACACAAAACATTCATCATCTGTAAAGGAATATGTTCAATTTGGCTCTTTTTACTAAGTAGTCAATTACTAAATACTTCATTTTACCCTTATAAATAAAGAGAAAACACTGTGATTAAAAGTAAGACTCCTGGTCCTTAAATTTACAGCACTGACACACCTCATTCTTTCTATCTAGTGTCTCTTGCATCATCACTTATAATCATAGACTGTGCTGATGCTATTGGGTCAGAGAAGTAGCATTCAACACATGAGAGATGAAAAAATTGCCCAGTAGAGGAGAACGTGGTCTCTGTCTCCCCACCACCCATTTATCCAGCGCTCCCCACTGTGGTTCCAGCCAGTTTGATGCCGTATAATTTTTGAAACACAGAATATCACTAAAGACTTCTACTTTGCTGCTAGAACTGAGTGCTTCTGCCTTGGGAGAAACTCCAGGTGTTGGCCTCCAACTGCAACACCCTCCCAAAGGCAGTGCAGTGAAGACCTGATACAAAGCAGCTCGGAGAGCTCCACACTGTACCTCTGCCTGTGGCTCACGTCCTTCAGGTAGTTTCACAGTCAGACCCATAGGATCTTGTTTTCTTATAGCTTATCATAGAATCATTAAGGTTGGAAAAGACCTCCAAGGTCATTGAGTCTAACCTTTGATTGAACACCACCATGTCATATAAACCATAGCACTAAATGTCATATCCAGTTGTTTTTTGAACACTTCCAGGGATAGTGACTGGAACACCTCTGTGGGCACCCCCTTCCAATGCCTAACCATGCTTTCAGTAAAGAAATTCTTCCTGTTGCCCAACCTGAACCTTCACTGGGGCATCTTGAGGCTGTGTCCTCTTGTCTTGTCACTTGTTACCTGGGAAAAGAGACCAACCCCCACCTTGCTACAACCTCCTTTCAGCTATTTGTAGAGAGCAATAAGGTCATTGTTTTCTCCAGGCTAAACACCCCCAGCTCCCATAGACACCCCTCACACAATTTACAATTTTGACTTATATTTTCATAATACTTCTCTTGCTGAAAACTCCCCCTCTTTTGGCAAAAAAAACAGCCTTGAAAATCAGCACAGAACTCAAAATCCTCCACCGCAGCTAAATATATCCAATGTTTAAAGCATTTGATCCAGGAGTGACGCATTTCACTTTTTCAACATCATTAATCAAGTTGGAAGGTGACTGGAGAGGTTACAAAATACAAATTCCAGATGTCTCTTCTAAAGATTTTCTTCCATTAGAAGATAAGCTTTCCCTTTTGTAAAGCACAGATGTGTGTCTGGATCCAGAGCCACCTCCCTTCCTCATGCATATAATATACATGAACCTTGAACGTCATGTAACACAGAACTTCCACAGAAGTCAGCGAATGCGGGTGAAGTCAGCGAATGCGGGTAAACTCAGGCCTCAGGTATTTATTACCTGTCTAGCTCAGCATCACATCATATATCTTGGACCTGGTCCTACAGTGAGCCAATTTCAGCTGCTGCAAGTGTTGGGTTCCCCATGGATGGAGTATGTTGAACAGTCCCAGAGCTGATCCAGCTCTGACCAAAAGGCTGGACTTAGAGGCCTTCTCAGATCTCTTTCAACACGAATCTTCCTATGGTCCTAACATGCAGGTTCCACGGACCTAAGTGCAAGGGTAAGAAGGGGTGGTGGAGGAAAGATGAGCACCGCAGAGGTTAATGTTTAAACCATAGCTGATGACATTTTCTTATCTTTCAGTTATTAGATGGTTTGTGCTAGAAATTCCTACCTCTTCTTCCTTAACATGAAATCAATTACATCAGATTTTTGCAAAGTATTTTCACAGGTATTACTTTTTTTCTGGAAAGTGGAAATACAAGTCAGGGGAATTTCGCTGGCAAACATTTTTAAGCACTTACACCCTAAACAAACACAAACACACGTTTTTCATCTGAAGTCTGAGCAAAAGTCCTGTTGTTTCGGTTGTGCTGTACATTTTCTTTGGAAATTTATTTCAGAGGTTTTCAAGGCATTTATTCAGTTTGATGTGCTTGTGCGCAAGGCAGAGAACACAGTTTTGGGCAGGGATTTTTGAACCCAAAGTAAATTGTTTCCTCAGCAACTCTATTCCTTAGAAACAGAAAACTTTCCAAAACAGGTCTTTGCACTGACAAATATCCGCAGCTCCATGAAAGCCTGCGAGTCTGCAGGGAACTGCTGTAGCATTTCAATCGTACTTGAAAATAAATCTCAAAACGCCAGAAACGACTGGCTCTTCCTTCTGTGTTTGGCCAGCATCTCTTTAACGATTTCTAGGAGAAAAGCCCAGTTTGGGTTTGTTGGGGTTTTTTTTTTGCCCCAAGGCCCTTCTGAATACCTGGATTTGTCGAGATGGAAACCCGACACTGTTGTCTCAAACAGATACGCGCTTCCTCCAAAAAAAAAAAACCCACGTACCCGCTGTTACCCTGACCTCCCCTCCCCACACGCTCGCCCCCCCCCAGCCCCCCACCAGACCCTGCCCGGCGAAG
>VXAU01002130.1:2636869-2684236 GCA_013399695.1 Formicarius rufipectus | reverse complement strand
GAGCGGGGAGGGACCTTAAAGCTGCAGGACGGCGAGGCTGGGACCGGCAGCTCCGCAGGCACCGACCGACCCGTGCTGAGCCCCGCAGCCCGCCGGGTGCCCCGGGTGGGGGCCGATCGCCGCCCGCAGCTGTGGGTACCGCTGGGGCAGGTGAGGGGCGCGGTGGGCGGGATGGAGGGATGGATGGAGGGGAGGGACGGGGCGAAGCGAAGCGGCAGCGCAGCCGGCGGCGGCGGAAGGGGCGCGGCGGGGCAGGTTTCCCCCGTGGTGNCTGTTACCCTGACCTCCCCTCCCCATACGCTCGTCCCCCCGCAGCCCCACACCAGCCCCTGCGCGGCGGAGAGCAACTGGGAGGGCGTCCCTCCCGGCGCAGGCACCAACCCTCCCACCCTTTATTTTGGCTCCTCACGTCCAAAGCCCAGCTGGCCCCACAGCCCCCTCCCCGGGGCGGGTTCCCCGCCTCCGCCGGAGGAGCGGAGCGGGGCGCGGACGGAGGGCGGGCGAGGTTAAAAGCGGCCGCAGGTGAGCGGGGAGGGACCTTAAAGCTGCAGGACGGCGAGGCTGGGACCGGCAGCTCCGCAGGCACCGAGCGACCCGTGCTGAGCCCCGCAGCCCGCCGGGTGCCCCGGGTGGGGGCCGATCGCCGCCCGCAGCTGTGGGTACCGCTGGGGCAGGTGAGGGGCGCGGTGGGCGGGATGGAGGGATGGATGGAGGGGAGGGACGGGGCGAAGCGAAGCGGCAGCGCAGCCGGCGGCGGCGGAAGGGGCGCGGCGGGGCAGGTTTCCCCCGTGGTGTCGGCGTACTTGTTGCGCTCCAGAGCGGGTCCGACGCGGCGCTGCCGGCTGCGGGGAGGGAGGGAGCGAGCGCGGCGAGGCGCGGACCCCCATCCACCGCCCCCAGCAGGATTTACCACCCTCTGCCCCCTCGGCTTGGGGGATTCTCGGTTTCGTTCCCTGAGCTGAAGTGTTCACGGGGAGCGCTGGAAACGCCGCGAGCAGTTTTAATTGGGAATGCTTGTGTCTCTGTTAATTACGTGTTTAACTTCCTAAGGATGTCTTCTGTTCGCCTCCCAGCAGCTGTGAGCGCGTTATGTGAAGTACGTACGAGCGGCTAAAAACGCCGAGCAAATTCAAGGCTCCTGCAATTACAGGTAATTCGCGACACGCCTACAGATGTTAAGAGAGCTGCGGGAAGGTAAACAGCTTGCATCAGTAAAACTGACAGGTCCTGTGAGTGTCTGATCACACACTGGAAACATTCCTCAGAATTACAGGGGGAATAGGAAACGAGAGGTGTGAGTCAGAAATAAATGTATTTCTGAATATCGGGGTTGGATAAAATCGCACAAAGAGGGAGTCCTCGAGGTCTTAAGTAAATGCAGAGGACATACTGGACCAAGGGCATGTGTGCTTGCTTAGCTCGTTGCAGTACCTTGTAGCTGAGTGTGTTCCTGTGCGTGCCCGGCATGGCTGCTTTTCCCATCACTGGGCTTTCCTAGATCGGGTGTTTACTTTCACAATCCCTTGTGTTGATGAATTTTTTTTTCTCCTGTTCCCTTCCCCCCCTGCCCCAGTAGTGAAAATCATTTCCTTGTCTTGTACTCCATTTGTTCTCACTATGTAGCCTGGAAAAATTCTTAAGAAAACAGGCATGCGGTTGAAAGAAGGAAGTGGCCTCTTGTCTTAAAATGTTCCTTTAAATCCAGTTTTTATGACTTTGATCACTAATGGGGTTTTATTGGTTGTGACCTGAATGAAGTGATATGAGGGTTTGGGCTCAAATTCTGTTTGGGATTACCCCAACGTATGTGTGTACACTCAGTCAAGATACTGAGTGATTTTGTTCGATTTAGCTTAGAGAACAGGGCAGTAGTGGGGCAAGCCTCAGCCTGGAAGGAGATACCTCTGTGTACCAGCTAGGCATTGCAATGTGGTTTTTCCAGGTGGGTTTTTCAACATATTTTGCAGAGCCACGAGGTTACATCTCTGCTGCATGTGTTGGAGTTTCTGGGAGACTTCAGAAAGTCCCCAGAACTGTCTTGTAATTGGTAGGACTACCTATTGCAGAGCTTAAAAATGGAACAATATGCCCCCAATTAAAATACTTCTCTGCAGAAATTGATTCTGTTCTGACAGGGTTAGTTCTCTCAATTTGCTGAAGGTGGGGCCTCTGAGGCCTCTGACAGTATTGCTGTTTTGCACAACTCTAGTATTGGGATGCTTCATTTATTTTGTGTGAGAAAGTAACTATAGAGAAAAAGGTATAGCAGACTAACTCAGTAGCTGAAAAAACAGCAGCACTTTGAGATACACGTACAAGTTTTTCGTAACAGTCATTGCAAAAGCTCAGTTGGTGCCTTTGAGTAAAGAGAATGCTTTTACAAGTTGATTCTTGTGAACAGTTCCAGTGAAAGCAGTGGTCCCAGACACTGCATGAAACAGGACCATGGGTTGAATCTGGTTTTTTTCTTTTGATGTTTTTCCTTATTCTGTTCCTCGCTGCTTTTAGTTGTTACTTAATGATGACTGATGAGTTACCTGAAAGGAAAACTGTGACTCTTGCCTGGCTAAACACCAGTCTATGTAAGGAAAAGCTTGAAGTGATAATATATGAGGTGAGATAACGTGCTCTCAAAACAGAAAGAATGTGGAAAAAGAGAAACACATCTCCTATTAGTTGATAAAAGAATATTGAAAACAAATTTTATTCCTTATCTTGTACTAGCATTTCTTCCTGCAATAGGTTTTTTTTTAAAAGGAAAAGGTTACTTTTGCTTTTACTTTTAATGATGAAATATCAAAATACATGCTTCAGGAGAAGCTGTGCTGCAGTATAGAATCTTAATGTTTATAAATTGAATTAGTGTTTCCAAAAGGGTGCAAGTTCTCTTTGTGTGTGAAAGACAGTGGCTTGCCAGTTTTAGAGGCAATGTTACATTGAAGCAGGAGTGGGCAGATTTGTAGAGCGGGTGTAGAACTTTTCCAAGGCTTAGGTCAAAGAAAACAGGAATAAAGTAACAGGTTGGTTTGGATTTGTTTTTGGGTTTGGTTTTTTTTTTTTTTAAAGCAACATAAAAATGTGATAACTAAAGATATATTTTCATGAGTGGGAGCGGGGAGATTACGGTATCCCTAAAACTTTATTTATAGCAAATAGGACGCTTGTATTAGTGGCACCATAGTCCCTGAGAATTTGGGTTTTTTCCAAAGCAAGAAGCTTTAAGCATGTTTTGAAGGAAGAGTTTACAGGGGAAAATGTCTGAGACAGACTAAATTCTAACAGGACTTGTACTGTCTTATGCATTCAAGTGTGACTGGCACTTCTGATTGCCTGTTTTGTATGAGTGGAATGAATTTTGTGCAGGGAGGTTCTGGAGGATGGTAATCCCCCAGTTACAGTTGCAAGCTAGTGAAATACCTATGGCTATTTCCAAGCATCCTTGGAAAAGGACTTAAAACTTAGGTGAGGGCATGAATATGGGTCATAAGGGGGTCATTGTGAGTAGAACTGAACCTTTAATGCTGTTGATATTTAACTATCGTAATTTTTTAAAGACATTTAACTACATGCATATTGGGTCTTAACTTGTTGGGTTTCTCTGGGTTTCACACTAAGTTTAATTAGGGGCAAAGAGTGCCTCCTGCTTCCATAAATTTGAGTAGAAGGAAAGAACAATGCTTGCAGTGTTTAGGCCTGCAACTGTCAGAGGTTTCCTGTTCCCGATTAGTCTTTGCCTGTTCTTGTGTCAAATCAGATATCCCATAATCCCTCTCTCATGGCTCTTCTGCTCTCCAGTTTCCACTCTGATCTGGAGATAGGTGTTCAGAACAAAGTTTAAGAGCTACTAGAGAGAATTTTGTGATTGTTAGCCTGCTCTTTTGATCTTTATTCAGCTTCTTAGGAAAGAAGTAGAGTTGTTGATATTTCAGTCTTCCAGCTGCCTGCTCCTTGAAGGTTTTTAATACACCACTGTAAAATGAAAAGAGCTGGAAGCTGCCTATTAAAGGATTTGGGTTTCCAAAGTCCAAGTTCAAAGTTTTGTCTTCCTACAGTTTTGAACTCTGCATTAAATCTGTAGCAGTGCAGGGAGCTCTCTTCTTTTTCAGGTATCAGAAATACCCTGGATGATTGAGCTCAAGCTCTGTTCTTCCACCTTTGAACTGGTACTTATCTGTCTTGGTCCACTGAGCCTGTGAAGCTTGTAATTGTAGTGGAGCATTTCAGAACAGCCCTGTGAGATGGTGAGATTTTTGTTATCTCTAGTTTAATGTCTGGGAAACTAAGGCATGGGACAAGCTGACAGACTAGGTAGGAAGTCTGAGCAAGTTAGCAAGTAATTGCTGTAGCCTGTGTACCAGCCTTTCTTGGTGAAACAAAAGGATGCTGTCTTTGGAAGATGTTAATCTGTATTTATTAGAAGCTTCCTTGCTTCAGTCTTGGTGCTGTGGCTGTTTTTGTGGTGTAGCGTAAAAACTAACTCAGCAACAGGAATAACAAAATTGAGACACTGTCAATTAAGTGCTTGCCGTAAACTTGATGCCAGGTTGGCTGGGTGGAGGTATGCTGATGCAAAACTGCTGAAATCCAGATTTGCATGTGCTTTATATATGGGTAATGAAACAGCATATACAGTTCTACGGCACCTTGGTGCTGGTTATCAGCCCTGGTATATGAGGGGGCTGATATGAGTGCTCCCAGTGTGATTGACATCAAAACCTGAAGGCAAAGTTGTCTCAGCAGCACCTTTGAATGCATGCTGGACCTCAACGTGCAGCAATACTTCTTGTGTCAAATGTGGCCATAAAATTTTGGTCATGATTTTGCATCTGATAGTTCAGATGTTCTAAAGCTTTTCTATAGCAAAACTGTATTGGAAGTGCTGCTCTCAGGCATCTGAGTCATCTTTGTCCCCAGCTTGGGGGATGGAGAGGGACACTTGAGACCAGTGCTTTTTTGCTTAAAGAGGATCTTTGTTAACACATTCCCATGTGAGATAAATGACTTTTATCGTGGCAGACTGCTGATCTTCTAGCAGTATCTGGAGGCACTGCTGGAAGTTGGTGGAATGCCACAGCAAACTGGTAACTTCTGGTACACTAAAATTCTGATAGAAGTAAAGTCATTGTGAACACCCTCTATATTTCTGTGTAAATCCAGCAGAGTAAGTAAAGTGGTATCCAAATTATAGCTGTGGGGAGAAGGGTATAATCTTGCTCTGAACTTTTGCATAAGGATTCTGTGGGCCTTTACTTTAACGGGACTCTTAGATATTCCTATAGCATAAGCACATATTGTAATATTTGCTAATGACTTTTTTTCTTGATAATACCCTGTTGCAGCAAGCATATGTGAGAGATGTATTTTTGTTGGGTTTTTTTACTTCCTTGTGTTCTAGTTGTGGATTTCGCTATTTACTAATGACTTACCAGTTTAACAGTCTCTAACAGAGGTAAAAAGTATCTGTTAACTAGCTAGCTGTACTCATAAACCCGGGAACTCAATGATAATTGTCCTCAGTTTTGTGAATTGCAGGGATTTTCACTGAGTGTATTCATCGTGCTGTGACTGGTTTAATGTAGGCTTACAGGAGCTAGCTTTAAAGTAGAAGGCAGTCTAGCCATGGCAGCAGAGCTCAAAATACTACCCAGAAGTTGTAGAAGTACAGAAATAATTAAGCTGTAGTTCTTGATGCTGTCTAACTTACTGGTGGGGGGAAAAAAAACCCAAACCAACAACAAAAAAAACCAAACCCCAAATGAAACACTTACTTATGTCACTCTGTTATGTCATCATATAGAACCATTTCCCTTGTAACTTAATGTTTCAATGGTGATCTTCTGTGAGTGTTTTTAACTCCTACTGTAACAGCTATATACTACCGTGGTCCTCTAATTGTTGGAAAAAAACAAACAAAAAAAACCAAAAAAACAAACAGAAGGTGCTTCTGGTAGTAGAACAGAGATCTGTGCTGAGGCTTGGAAAGGCTTATTTTCGTGCCCAGTTGCAATTTTTGGAAGGAAAATTTAACACAATGTATTCCCATTTTATAAAGGATTCTAAATGCCTAGCTACTCAATCTCATTAACTTCACCTATCTTCTTCCCAGCATCTTCCTTTATAACCAATCCCTGTTCTCATTCCTACTTTGCATTTTTTTCCCCCAAAATTCACCTAAGATTTCATGTCTTTAATGTATTCTACTGTGCTGTACTTCTGAGACCAGCAAACTGGGTGAGTCCTTGACTGTCCACATACTGTTATTTCTGTAGGCATTTGGCTGGATTTATTCAGATAGAAATATTATCTGGACTGACTCTATAAAAATAAGTGACCTACCCATTAAAGGGATGTAATTTTCCTGCTTTCTTCTCCTTTGGTTAGCAAGACAGTTAATATTTTACTTGGTAGTAAAGAGGAAAACAAGTGGCTGGAAGAAAGATAACCTATGATCCATGCCCCTAGCTTTTGAGTAAGTTGGGAGTAAATGAACCATCGCATCAGTATACATAGTCCAAACGGGATGTTTAGAGGGAGTGATCTGCCCTGATGACTCAATACTATCAAGGGCCATACTTAGTTAACTGAAATTCTGCATGGATGACTGTGACTGTTTATTGGAGAGAGGGAGACGCTTTGGCAGTCTCTGAATTGCTTTCATTGGATCCTCTATGTTGCATTGAGGAGAGCTGTTTAAAGCCAGCTAGTAGGAAACACTGCGGCCAAAGTATTTGGTTGGAACTCAGACTGGCTGAATTCAGCCCTCCAATTGTAATTGTGCCAGCCTTCAGGGAGAAGATAGTGAGACTTCACTGGTATCTGATCAGGACTTGTAGCACTCTGGAGTGTTCCAGGAGTCATATGACTCTCCACCAGTGTCAAAACAAGCCTGAGAGGTAATGAGCAAGAAGGGGCAAAGGTTGGTGACAAGCAAGGGGAAGAGCAGTGGATGGTGGCAAGAGGAGCTGAAAGATTTGGAAAGGTACGTGGGAAGGGTGAAGGAATGAGTATTAATGACAAAGGCTTTTTTGGAAATGAGAGGAAATGTCACTGAGAGACTCAGGGCAAAAGGCTGCCTCTTCAAAGACTGGTGGCTTTTTCTTCATTGATCTTGGTAACGGGTATGCCTTTGCTAGAATTGAAGCATGGTGTTTTGGCTTAGCAAGCACAATATACTCTCAAAGGAGTTGGAGCAAGTCAGAGGAAGAGTGTGCATTGCCCTCAGCACTAAAGCTTTGCCAACCCCTCTTCCCCACCGACTGCTCATTCTTACCCATGCTCTGCAATTTGCAGGCAGAATTTTTTGTTTTATTTTTGTGGGGTTTTGTTTGTTTTGTTGGGTTTTTTGTTTGGGTTTTTTTGGGGGGTTTTTTTCGAGTGGGATTGGGGTTTGGTTTATTTTTTTTTAATTAAGTTTTTCTTTAATAAAGATGCTATAGGTACATCTAAGAGTCCCATTACAGAGGTCCTTTTCAGATGCTCTGTGGGTCTGTGCTGTAGAGTAGATTGGCGAAATGGATCGGGCTTCAGAAACAAACACAACTGCTGGTCCTGGGAGTGACTTTTGAACAAGTCACTTGGTTTATAATGCACCTTCACATAGGTACAGAAGATGAACTGCAGTGTGAACAAACAGAGGTAGGGGAGCTTCTTGGGCTAACTACACACTGGGGCATTCATATTTTGAATCCCCTTCTGCACAGGGAAACAGGAAGAGGAAACAAATCCATGTGAAGTTGTAACAAAGTGGTAGCAGTATCAGTGTGTGGTGACACTAGGAAACAGGGCTTATGAGGAGGAAATACACGGGTTCCACTTCTCAGGATTTTTACACTGTAAGAAGATGGTTGACAGGTGGGGAGAAGATAGAACAAATGAGAAAAACATAAAGACTGGTGGAATTTACTCTGGGAAAACAATATGTACAATGCCACAGTTTGCATGGTGCCAGTTGGCTATGAGATTTATTTTCAAATGTGTATTTCTGGTCAGAATATGTAGTTGTAGTGTCACTTCATAAGTACTGCAATTGCTATATATGTGCAATAGTAACAGAGAACACTAATAAAGTTGTAGCTATTCCTCTGTTTAACAATGCAGTGATTGCCAAGGCAAATTCTGAAAGAAAGTTTTGGTCTGGTTTTTTTTTTTTTTTCATCAATCAGATGACAGAAAAAGGGGTGGAAATAAATTCTAAAAATCTAGCTGGTATGTTTCATAAGTATCTGGTATTAAGGGTCTTTTCTGTGCCCTTACAGGGTTGTTAACCTACAGAGACTCTTCTCTATACCTGTATGCTACTGAAAAAATAATCTTTCTTCTTAGAAAAATAATGTAGCAGGATAGGAAAGTACGTCTCTTTCCAGGACTGTTTTCAGACAGGTGGAGAGGAAATAGCTGACATAGATTCATAATCCTGAAGAAGGCTTAGGAAAAGTTTTCTCTAATCTGAAGAAAATCTTGAGTCTCCCCCTTGGTTTTTACCACCTGGAATATAACCCCACACAGTTAACTAGCAGGATCCAAGGAAAATGTAGTTTATGGAGTTAGTGAAGGGAGATTACACTTATATTCCAGTAACTCAAGGAAAAGATACGATGGCATAATGTAACAATGAAGTGCCCTCATTTTCTCTGAGCAGTTGTATACTTTGACTGATGCTCTGTATGAATTGTATGTGACTTACTGATTATGTATAACTCACTATGAACTAGACAGGTTTCTGACATTACTCAGAACAGGAGTGTGACGTGGAAGATAAGTGCTAAGAAAGTGCTTACTTTCTTCCTCATGTAAATGTGATCTAGGTCAGAGTTTAAAAAAAATCTTCTTGTTGATATGATGGCCTTTGTGCCAGTAGCTGCTCTTTCTAGAAACTTTGAAAAGGTGATTTTGCTTATTGGTGCCTTGTGTAGTAAATGCCCAAGAATTATGGTCTCTGAGATGCAAACAAATTAATGAAGTTGTGAAATAAAAAGCATAATTAGTAATCTCAGAGCCAAGAGATGTGTGAGCACTCCTAGAGGGTCCTGGCTGGTTCTTGAATAAAGAGTAGCTTGCAAATTAATCTGTAAATCCATCTGTAGCAGGGAGGGGGAAGTGGGCTGAAATGTAATGCCTCTGAATGCTCACTGTGAATTACAGTCATAGTACTTTGAAGCTCACCTACAGGAAACTATATTCTTCTGTTGAAAAGCCTCTGAGCTACTGCTGGCCTGTCTGAACTCTTCAAATGTTGATTTTTAGCACTCTTCTCTTTAGCCTCTGAAATGTGTCCCCTAATCTAGGAGTAACACAGTCTGTGTTAAGGGGGAGAGGAGGAGAAAATAACCTGACAGGCATTGACAATGAAGCAGTCTTTTTCTAGGTTCCCTAGGTTCTTTCTGTAGGTAGTGGAGAGAAAAGTAATTTTGGTATGAGTCTTTAAGCATTGAGTTTGAACATCCAACCAGAGATGGATAGTGACCAAGACTTTACCTTCGTTGCCTCAAGCTATTGTGGAATTTGCTTCAACTAAGAATACAGTCACATTTTTCATATTGGTGAACGCAGGTTATCTAGACCTGCACATGGAAGGCAGAGTGTCAGCTGCAGTTACTCAAGGTCTGTTTTTATTGCTGAAATGTACTCATCAAAACATTATTTATACTCTAAAGCTAAGGACAGACCAATCTACCTTGATTTATATAGGAAGTCTATCTAACATGTTATTTTCTAATATAACATCTACCTTACTTTTGGCTCATATCTTCTATTATTTTGTAACTGTTATCCAACTACTAGAAGTTGTATCTTTTGATTCAAGAGTGTGTTCATCAGTTGCCCATTTGCTTTTCCTACTTAACATGGCATTGACTAATACATCTAGAAGTCAAATGAATGTGTATCATCAAGTAATAAAATATTGCCTGCTGATATGTGATTAAATTATTATTTATGACTAGTTGTAGGTAAGTCCACTGCGTCAACAAAATGTTACCACAGCCAATGGATACAGTACAATTATATGATACTGTCGTTATTTAAAACCACATGCTTGATGGTATTTGTTTCCTGTCTTGATTAATCTTACTTTTGTTTATTTATCTTGTCTTAGGTCAGAGGATTGAAACAAGACAATGGATTGGGGTGCTCTGCATACCATTTTGGGAGGTGTAAATAAGCACTCCACCAGTATTGGGAAGATATGGCTCACAGTCCTGTTCATCTTCCGCATCATGATCCTGGTTGTGGCTGCAGAGAAAGTGTGGGGAGATGAACAAGAAGACTTTGTCTGCAACACACTGCAGCCTGGCTGCAAAAATGTTTGCTATGACCACTTTTTCCCCATCTCTCACATCAGACTCTGGGCCCTGCAGCTGATCTTTGTCTCCACGCCTGCACTGCTGGTGGCCATGCACGTGGCCTACAGGAGGCACGAGAAGAAAAGGCAATTCAGAAAAGGAGACAAGAAATGTGAATACAAGGACATTGAAGAAATCAATAAACAGAGGTTTCGTATTGAGGGCTCCTTGTGGTGGACATACACCAGCAGCATCTTTTTCAGACTGATCTTTGAAGCAGTCTTCATGTATGCGTTTTATTTCATGTATGATGGGTTCCGAATGCCTCGCTTAATGAAATGTAACGCTTGGCCCTGCCCCAACACGGTAGACTGCTTTGTTTCTCGACCTACTGAAAAGACTGTCTTTACTATTTTCATGATCGCTGTGTCCAGCATTTGCATTCTGCTAAATGTGGCTGAATTATGTTACTTACTGACAAAGTTTTTCCTTAGAATGTCTAAAAAGGTTGGAAATTCAAAACATCAACCCAACCATGAGAATAAGGAAGAAACCAAACAAAATGAAATGAATGAGTTGATATCTGATAGCTGTCAGAACACAGTTATAGGGTTTTCAAGTGGCTAAGGTGGTGTCAGTGCTGATGCTCACTCTTTTTGGAGTGAATGTTTTATTTAAAGGCTGCAAATGAAATTTGTTACATGAAACAAAGTTGGGTGAGACTTTGTGTAGTGTCAGGTGTCAAGTATGTACATGTCTGGAAAAAGGGCAGCCTAAATATGTGAAAATTGTGTGAGGATTTAACAGGAAGGTAGACTTTCCTATGAGTACCCTTACAAGCTGACTATGACAAGTGGGAAGCCCACCACTTGCCTTCATGCTGACACAACTCCTGACAACTAAATGCAATAGCAATAAGAACAAAATTCTTTCCAAGCTAGGTGTTTTAGTATTACAAGATGTTTTGTAAATAGTAATAGTTTTTACTTGTGAACTGATAATTAAAATATTTTTCTAAAAATCTGATTCCATGTTACTTAAGGTGTTATAGTATACAACTGACTGTATTTTGTTTCTTAACCAGGCATATGCAGGTGAACCCTGTAATACCATATTTCATATGGAGGAGACAGCAATAGGCTACATCTTTACAGCTTTGCAAGTGTTGCTTGAGTCTGGCCAGGTAGCTTGAGACGCTTGCATACACACACTGTGGGTTGTAGGGAAAGTTGTATGAAAGCCCAGCAGTGTGGGTAATTGAGGTAGCTACATCTTGAGTGCAAAGTCATGCTGAAAAGTAGCATGAGAATATAGATACAGCCTATGCAGACTTGCTTTAAACATCTATCAGACCTGGTAATGGTATCAATCTTTTAATTGCATACTGCCAGTTTTATAGCAACTTATGTGACTTCATGTAGATGTTTATTTCTCCCATGTATTAGCTGTATGTTTCTTTATGCTAGATCACATCATGGAACTTTCTGGTTTTGATTTGTTTGCTTTTTTTTGTAGTAGAGTGATGGTGCTGTTCTGAGACTAGAGGCTATCTGGTTTCAAGGACATGGAAAAGTATTACTGGAAATGGAGCAGGTCTTCTGAATAAAAGGCAAACACTTTAACCTTTCTCAATGAAGTGAAAGTCTATATGTGAATGCTAGTGACATCTTAAGTGGGAACTTAGGAAAAGCTTTTTCGAGTAGTGACTCTACATCCAAAGTGCACATAGCCCCTATGCACCACTCGTTCCCAGCCAGAGCACTGATGCCCTAATTCTGTTGCCCGTACTCCAGTGGAGGTACATGGGTAACTCTGGGGTGCATGGCATATGTGCTTGTGGGAGCAGTATGCTGTTGAAAGCAGGGGAACCTGAAGGTTGAAGAGGTGGGTGGTGTGCAAGACCCTAGCTATGTTGTATTGTGTTTCCTCTTTGGATCACTTCTCACCACTGACTTTATTTACTTTTTTATTTTCCTACACTAGTACAAATTGATTAGCCTCATTGTTTTTGTATAATGCGACTACTCTTCCAAGGGACATAACATAGAGCAGGTACCCTTAGGAGCAGAGATTGCACTCTTATTTTCCTTATGCTATTGTGTAACACTTTTTACAGGTACCAGCGCAGCTCTGTGTGTGTCTATGCTGTAAATGGGCTTGGGTGGGTTGATTGTTGTATTGTGACTAGTAAAACCCTAACAGGGTTTTAGGAAGCTGCACAAGCAACAGGAGAGAGAGAAAATACCTAGAGTCAGCTCGGTCTCTGCATGAGGGTCATTTATCTATTCTCTTCTGCTGGCAAACTCCTGATCTTTCCTGCCTTCACAGCACATTTTCTTTTTTAAGCACTGTTGTGAAAAGAAATTGCTGTTAGTCTTCTGAATGTGTCTACCAGCAAGCTCGAGGAAAAAGTATACACAAAAGTATTGTGTGTATTTGTATAGCGTGTATTCTCTCTGCAGACTTAATGAAGCAGCTCCCTTAGGGTCAGGAAGGTGTGTGCTTCAGGCTGCACCTCACCAGATCACCCTCCAGTGTGCCCAGGGGTGTTGTGGTGGTTTCAGAGTGTGGAGACTGCTACTTCTGTTCCAAAACTGTGTTTCATGGAATAGCTTGAGACTTGAGCTACAGACTTTCATCCAGGATGTGCTGAGAATCATATGCCATATAGTGAATATGAATGCTTGATCATGTCTCACCACTTTCAGCAACTAAATTGAAACAGCCCTATGCTAAATGCCAATAAACCTTCAAAACACCTTAAGGTAGGTATGTTTTCCTCTGATAGAGAAGAGATAATTTTTTCTTGGTCTATGATAAAGTCCAGGCCTGTAAAACCCCAAATGTGGATAGGATAACAGCTTTATGGTGGGTTTCTTGCCTGTTTACAAGTTTTCAAACACTGGGGTTTTATTCCAACAGTTTTTTCTAGGACATCAGTTCTGTGTCTGTTGTTCTTTTCAGCCTGGATAAGTGGGCAAAGTTTCAATGAAGAAACTAGTTGTTTACGGCCCCTTGTCATCCAGTGCAACTATGTGTGTGGCCGTGCTGTAAATGGATTTGGATTGGTTGGATGTTTCTTGTGTGGTAGCAGGACCTCGTAAGGTGCAGCATGGCAACACTGCCCTGTTTTGGTATCCTGGCAGCCAGATGGGTTGGGAACAAATGTGCCAATCCCCATCCAATTTACACCAAGGGCAGCTGTAAATCAAAGAGCCGGAGCTGATCCAAGGCTTCACTGGTGCTAAGTCACTGATTGTATCAGCAGGGAAGACCAGTTGTGACTGACGTGTTTGGTTGGAATATTTCTGCTCACCCTGTGTGCAACCCTAATAATGGACACTCTCCTTTATCTGAAATAGACCCTGACTTCTGTTTACTGCCAAAGAGAAGTCCCTGACAGTATCAGTGCCCTCTTGAAATTGTTCCTAGTAGCTGACATCCTGATGAAATGGCAGCTTTAGTGACATCTGAAGAAAACTAAAGACAGTTTACTTCTCCAAGTCAACTTCCTACTTGCCTGCTGCATTTTGTGCTCTGAGCAGGAATGGCAGCTACATTTAGTGGGGTGGTAGTTAACCTGCTTTGCTTGGTTTCCAACTTCCTGGGTCTTACCAGCTGGCTGGAGCTGCTCTGAACTGCAGAGCACACCTGCTTGTAGACATTCTCTGTGCCTGCCCTTGCTCCTGCCCCGAAGCTAATGCCCAGGGGAGGGAGCCTCCCCATTTGCCCAAATCTCTGACCCACTGGTGACCGGTGCTTTGTAATATACTGGCACCACTGCCATCCCATGGTAGTTCATCCAGTTTTCTCTGATAGTGGCTGGCTTAATTGTCTCTGCCCCTCTCTGCTGCAGCTCCCCACCCTTTGATTTCTCCTTTATTATGCCTGGGGCAGAGATTGCTCAAATTGGTCGTGGTGCCAAACAATTAATCAGAGCCTCTGGAAAAGCTCTCTTGCAAATTCCCTGCATCCCCTCCCACCCTCTTGTCTTGCCTTCCTTTCAGATAGGCAGGAGTCCTGACCACCTACAGCTGCAGCAGTGGTGTCTGCTGGACTCTGTTCCTGTTATACAATACAGCTCTTGACTCCAGCCCCACTGCACACCATCCTTCATCATTTTCTGTTCTTCTCAGCCCAGCCCCATTGCAACTTGCTTTCCCATTGACTTAGGCCCTTCCCAACAACCATGCATGCCAAAGCACTAAAAGCAAATGAGACCAATTGTGGGATCATCTGAACCTGCTCTCCCCGTTTCTCAGAGTTAGGCTGCATACCCTACCCCATGTACTGCAGCCATGAGCTCTTTGCTGGCAGGTCAGAGTCAGTTTTGCTCCCCCAGCCCCTTGGCCAAGCTCAGAATCTGCTGGTGTGTGTAGTGCCAGCCCAGTGCCTCATCCGCCCTTGCCCTGCATTGGCATGCTGGGAAGCACTGCCGCAGCCAACAGGAGGCAGGCAGACCTCTGTTCCCAATGGCCTGGCATGTTTTTCTATTGCCATTGTTAGCTGTATTCACCTTACTGAACCAAGGCTGTATTACAATGCTTCTGAAATAAATCTATTTCATAGAATCATACAGTAGTTTGAGTTGGAAGGGACCTTTAAAGGTCATCTAAGTTCAACATCTTTGCAATGAGCAGGGGCATCTTCAGCTACATCAGGTTGTTCAGAATCCCATCCAATGCTGAATCCTTCCAGCCATGGGACATCTGTCACCTTTCTGGGTAACCTGTTCCAGTGTAAAAAATGTCATTCTAATATTTATTCTGAATCTACCCTCCTTTAGTTTAAAACTTGTCCTACTGCAACAAGCCCTGCTAAAAAGTTTGTCACCATCTTTCTTAGAAGCCCCTTTTAAGTACTGAAAGATAGCAATAAAGTCTCCTTGAAGCCTTCTCAAGGCTGAACAACCTTAATTCTCTCAGCCTGAGAGAGATGCCTTCTAGCCTTCTGATCATTTTTGTGGCCCTCCTCTGCACTCACTCCAACAGGTCCACAACTTTACTGAAGATTCCAGAGCTGCACCCAGCAATCCAGCTGGGGTCTCATGAGGGCAGAGTAGAGGGGCAGAATCACCTCCCTTGACCTGCTGGTCTTCTTTTGATGCAGTCCAGGACACAATTGGCTTTCCAGGGTGCAAGGGCATGTTGCCAGCTCATGTCCAGCCTCTGACTCATCAGCACCCCTAAGTCCTTCTTGGCAGGGCTGCTCTCGATCCCTTCATCCCCTCAGCCTGTATGGATATACTGTGGGTTGCCCTGACCCAGGCGCAGCACCTTGCATTTGGCCTTGTTGAACGACATGAGGGTTCCACTTCTTAAGCTCATCAAGGTCCCTCTGAATGACATCCCACTGTCAGGTGTGTCAACCACACCACTCTGCTTGGGGTCATCTGCAAACTTGCTGAGAATGCACTTGGTCCTACTGTCTATGTCACCGATAGATATATTAAACAGTCTGGTCCCAATACAGACCCCTGAGGGACACCACTGTTCACCAATCTCCATCAGGACATTTAGTGGTTGACCACTTCCCTTTAGATATGACCATCCCACCAATTCCTCATCCATGAACAGTCTACCAACTAAATTCCTATCTCTCCAATTCAGGGAGAAGGACGTTGTGAGTGGACTGTGCCAAAGGCCTTACAGAAGTCCATATAAATGACACCTTTGCATCACTTTATATAACTTTTATAACACTTTCTAGCACTTGTCCACAGATACAGTCACTCCATCATAGAAGGCCCCCAGGTTGACTAGGCAGGACTAGGTAAAGCCCTGCTGGCTGTTTCAAATCACCTGCCTGTCCTCCATGTGCCTTTGCACAGGTGTGCTCTCAGGAACCATGGCCTCTGAATTCAGAGGAACTGTTAGAACTGAGATCCTTTGTCAGACTGGCCACGGCTGTCCCCTCAGGTGAGCCCATTGGCAGAGTCCATCCCCATCTCAGTGAACTTCCTCACAGAGACATTGTGTTAGACTGCGTGAGAGCACAGCTGGTGAAACAACCTTTCCCCCACCAGAGGCACTGTGTACACCTGTTCGCCTGCAAAGACCCGTATTGTCAGGCTTGTATTTCTCAGCTTGTGCATGTAAAGGTGACCAACCTCCTTTTCAACTTCCACAGAAGCCAAAAATTGGCCAGCTTCACCAAGAAAGATGGGGGTGGGGTGCAAATAACACTTCCACAATTTCCTTCCTGCTCAGCCCTGCACCCTGATGCTTGTTTTGGAGTATGAATGCTTCTCCAGCATGCACAAACAGCTAGGTGGCTTGGGTGGGTTTCTCCACACAGAAGCACCCAACGCTTTGTCTGACACACAAAGCAATGGACAGGTGGGTCCGTGGGAGGAGAAGGCAGGGAGAGGTTCTTGCAGAGCCCTGACTCAGCCATCAAGTCCTAGCAAGGACTCCAGTCAGCAACCTGTTTCATCCCTGCCAACAGCCATATGGACAGGGGTGCCACTCCCTGCATCTTTTTACCATCAGGCTACCACCTGTCTGAGCCACTGGGACACCCATCAACTCCAGAATTTCTACTTCAGCCTCCCCACACCCTCTGATGCTGTGAAAATCATGTTGGCACTTTCTGCAAGTTTGCAGATGTTTCAGGGCCAGATCCAAAGCTCCTCACTGTCACTCAGCAAATCCCTGTTGATTCCAGGCAGGCTTGGACCAGGCCCATAGGAAGGGCGTAACTCCTTAAAAACAGTGCAATACCACCCAGCTATGTTCTGTACACCCTTTTTGCAACATCGGGTCCCATTTCACACAGCAGCTATTAACTCCTGGCAGCAGATCTCCAAGCTGGATAAATCATTCCCAGGTTAGGCTGTGCCCACCCACTGCCCACAGCAATGCTCCCCCAGTGCTGTGCAGACCAAAGAGCCCACATGTGTGGTGTTATAGGTTCAGGTTCTAAAGGAATTTTTCTTCCCCCACCCTCACAATGAGGAGTGAATTGTCCTTGCCCGGGCCATTTGTCTCTAACAAAAGAACCAAGAGTACCGTGCTTAAAGGTGGGGGAGAGTGGCACACGGGTTTTTGGAGAGTGGGCAACAGGAGTCTGCAGGGAGAGACGGTGGAGGGAGAAACCCCGGAGTCTTGGGTTTCTTTCTTGCCTTTNACCAACCCCCCCGGGGGCATCCCAGCACCAGCCACTCATCTCCTCGCTTGCTGCCCGTAAATACCGGGGACAGACTGTGTGTGTGTTTGTGGGGGGTTTTGATCCAGGAGTTTTTATGCATTCTGCCTTGGTTGTTCTGTTGTCTCTTGAATATACATATATATATCATAGCTAGGAACTGTTATCCTTCCATTTATCATACCTTAATTAAATTTTGTTTTGAAATTAAAGGAGACTTGTCTCTGTTTTAGTTATAAATTTTTCTAAGTTCTCTAAACTTAGACATGTGGTCATGCTCTCAACCAGTTTCCAGTGATTTGCTGCAGAAAAGACTTTCTTAGAGGAGCAGGGGGGAAGAGAGCCCTAAAATGTTTTGGCTTAGCAAAACTGAGAGCCTTTTTCTCCACTGTTTTGGATGCTGGGGAGTTGTTTATTTGTGTACAAGCCCATGAATCAGAGCAGCTTGGGACAGGAAGATCAGTAAAGCAGGAAGGTTTTACACGCTGCTGGCTCCTGACCCAACAGAACTCCCACTCTATGGGAATCAGGCTATTTTACCTCCTTCCAACCCAGAGGCAGAACTAGTTCTGCTCCTAAATCTCCAGAGCAGCATGGTGCACCCTTTCTGTATTACCAAAATGACAGTGGAGTCGGGCTAATCTAATCTCTCCCAGTGTCTCACATGGTCATCCCCTTGTTATATTTTACAAAATGCACTTCTCAGGATAGTCATGTCTTTGGGACATCTGGGAAATTTAGGCAAGTATTAAATAACAACAACAACAACAATGAGGACATCATATAAAGCATGACAGTGATCTCAAGAAGGAGTGGTTTTCTGTCCTTTAATGCCACTTGTGATGTATGAAAAACCTGGGAAGACAAGACAAGCAACTGGTGAACTCTGTGGTGCAGGTAAAACTCTCTGTATGTCCCTGGGGCTAAAGTTCAGAACAGCAAAAACTGGAAAGACTCTTGCAGCTTTTAGCCAGATGTAGGTGACACAGGAGGGAGAATTTAGGCTTCTTATTAGGGATGTTGGCTTGGGTGTAATCAAAACGTCCCAGGTAGGCATACAGTGTGTATTCAGTTTGAGATAATAAAAAACTTTAAAAGCATCCAACAGAGGCCGTCTTAAAAAAACTGCCCCACTCACAGTTACTCAGTTTCCAGTTTCTTATCTAGTAAAAATTTAACTAATTTACCAGTCCCTGCAAAGTTTCCCAGTGCAGATAAGGCTTGTGCAGTGAGCCAGAATGCTCCTGTCCTGCACACCACAGCCGTCTGAATGGGGCTGAACCCAGCCCTGATGCTGCAGTTCCTTGGCTAAAGGGAAGAATAAAGAAAATAATAGCTTGTTATTAACACAGAGTAAGTGTAGCAAAAATTAGGATTCCCAGCAAATGTTTTAAACTCTGGGTTTATTCTGGCATCCCTGATAATTATATTTAAAGGGATATTTTCAGAGGAGGCTGATAGAAGACAAAATCATCACATAATGAGAGAGAATTAGTTTAGATCAGAAAAGGCATGTTGGGGACAGATCTTTTTAGCAGTCTCACTGTCATGGGGGAAAACTAAAAATGAATTTCAAGGAAAAATTTGAACTCCTCATCCAACTCCCTGGCTTCCAGTGGCCTGAATTGCTTCAGGAATGAGAGCTGCCTTGGCTGGTGCTTTGGTCAGGTCTGACATGTGCCTAGAGATGATACAGAAAAAGATCAAAAATATTTAGATGTGTAAATATGAAAATTAATAATGAAAAAAAAAATTACCTAATCATGCTGGCAGGTGGGAGACAGGTTCAGCTATCCATGCGGGTCAGAGACACGATGGGTTTGCTCCCAAAGACTTCTGGCGTAGAGCTGGAAGGTGTGCCCACACCCAGCAGAGTTGAGGGCTGATGGCCAAAAACACCTTCCTGTTTCTTGGTCACTGTAAGGAAAAAAAGCAGCATCAGTAAGGCTAATTTTTTTCACTTGTCACAAATATGTGAAACTGTTAACCTGGAACTGCACTTACTGTTATTTCACTGGAAGTAGAGATGAAAGGAGAATGCTGAATAACTCAGTTTTCCCTCCTCACAGTGAAGAGGGATAACCTTGATCCCCAGCTGATTTTTGCATTTATCCACTGCTTATTGTAAAGCATAAAGTTATGCTGGAGTTCCCTCTGGAGTGAGAGCCTCACCTGCCAAACTGCTGCCCACACTTTGTCCCTCTGGCATTTTCCCTATTCTTCCTCACACCGAGGTGGGGCTGACCTGGGGAGAGGCTCCTTGTCCACGCCCCTCATCCCTCCAGTGACACAAGGGAGGGGAGTTGTGGGGAACTTGCAGGTGATGGTGGAAGTCAACCAAGTGAATTTAAGTGCCTGGAGGGCTGGGTGGCAGCTGGGTGGGGGCTTTCTTTATTGCAGCTCTGAACGGAGGTGTCTTGACATGTATGCAAATCCCATCAAATACCTAAATAGTCTCTTGGAACTCATCCCGAAACCTATTTAACCTCTTTATCACTGTGTGGGGAAACCTTGATCAGCGATCAAAGGTTTGGCAGTCATAGACATCCTACCAGAGACGCAGTGAACCAAAGGGAGCCGTTCAGTGCCCCTGGAGGAGTGATCCATGCAGCTACAGGTCCTCGGCCCGAATGGTCTTGTGATCTTTCTTTCTTTTCTTTCTTTCTTTCTTTCTTTCTTTCTTTCTTTCTTTCTTTCTTTCTTTCTTTCTTTCTTTTCTTTCTTTTCTTTCTTTTCTTTCTTTTCTTTCTTTTCTTTCTTTTCTTTCTTTTCTTTTCTTTCTTTTCTTTCTCTCTTTCTTTTTTTTTTTTAGCAGTTCTGGTACTTTACAGTCTCATTCACCAAAGTGAATGCCTGTGAGGCATTATCCAAATGACCACTGAAGAATAACCACCTATTTAATATGATTAAAAGACAGCAGCAGGTGTTTTTTCCTGATGGATCTGTTAGGAAGAAATGTTCCTTTTTTCCACACATACCAAAGAAAAAAGGTGAATATTAGAAATGAGAGGTCACACAGCCCAATCTGCAAATTTGAAGCAGAATCAAATTCACCTGGGTCATACTTGAGGTGTATTTGCTATGACATGCTTGAAAGATAAGGGCTACCTGGTTTTGCTTGAGCATTTCCTATAGCAGAAAGGTTTTTTTGATTAGCCAAATTAATTTTATATTTATCTTGATAAATTCCTGTGGTAGATACACTTCAATTAATGTAAAGCTTGGAGACATTATTTCAGCTTATTTTGGTAAACTGTCAGTGCTGCTAAACCAACTTGAGCATGACTCTCAGCACTAGCCACGCCCAGCAACACTGACAGCAAAAGCCTGAATAGGTGCTATTTTGGGGGTTGACTATCACTTTTAGGGGGTGGAGGACACTGCTGAGGACGGGAACGTGTAGCTGAAGTGATTCGTTTAGACTGCAAGTGTTCACTCCCACGTCTCCATCTAACCTTAGGAGAAAGAGGTGAGAGCACCTGCCACTGGCACAGCTCACAAGCCCTCCCTAGCTGTCCTGGGCTGTGGTATAAAAATTTAAGGCTTACCAGAAAGTGCTGGATTTCAGAAACCTGGCCAGTAGCTTCTATGGCTAATTGGATAGCATTTAGGCAACTTTTCTCATATCTTCTTTCACTCCCTGGAATTTCAAAGGGAGAACAAATTGTTTTATACCTGAAGCGAAACTGCGGACACAACTCTGTCACAGCACGTGCCAAATAAGCAAAAGGAAAAAGAAAAATTAGTTTAGCTGTTTTTAGTGATCTTGCTGTGATTTTCCACATCAGCTTGCAGTGCCATTACATTAGTGGGTAGTACTGGAAGTGTACTGAGTGCCATAGAAAAGAAAAAAAGAGACGTCAATCCAATTAAGCAGGCCAACTAGAGCTATGCATAGCTAAATGGGCATGAACAATCTTGGGTTTTATGCCCTTATGTTTTTTATTTCATGTCTCTGAAGTTACAGATATGCATGTGTATTTTGCTGACCTATGGGCAAAATCCCTGTTCCCAGGATGTACAATAAGCTACATAACAATGCAACATGTCTTAACACAAGGAAGAATGACCTCACCTGAGGCTGTGCACTGCAGTTTGGAAATAAAATGTTTCAACAGCAGTTGCGATCCCTGACAGAGATAAAAAACTGACCTTGAATGGAATTTCCTTGTGGCTTCACATGATACTATCAGAATAATTTCCAGTAGATTTTATCTCTTTTGAGATAATAGAAACTACCATGATCGATTTATGAGCATCCTGGTCTGATGCTCTACCTGTAATGATAAAATAACTAGAAGTAAAACACCTGGCGTGGTTTAGGCCTGATTTATTTTACACTTTTCCCACAAGATAGGCATGTACAGAATTGCTTTAAGGTTGTTTTAATCCCATTTTTTTTCTGCTGTCCAGACAACATTCCCTGTATGAGTTAGGGCATCAGCCAGCCTGTACCATGCAAATGCCAGCAGCACCACAGTGTTCCTCACACCAGTCCAAAGAGGTGAGCTCCACTGTGATTGCCTCCTGGCAGTGCCTGGTCTCATTTTGGTTTGGAACCTCACAGCCTGTGAGTCACCAAGACTTGAAATTTGTCTCTCTTCCCATCCTCTCCCTTTTCTCTGAAAGCTCAGCATATTTGGAAGAATGACTTCTTCCTTCTTTTCACTTGTGCAGAAAAGCAGGCATAGCTATGCGCCCAGACAGCCCAACACCCAGTTCCTCCAGGTGGCCTTGATCAGGAGAGACAGCCCAGGCCTTCATGGTGCCAATGCTGATAAGAGACTGCACACACAGGTCAGGAGAAGAGAGAAGCAGAGGTGTATGCAGCATAGGGACTGAGAGCATGGGGCTGCTACTGGAATCAGGCACAGCAGCATGGGACAAAGGTGAGTATGCCAAAAGAGTTGGGAGTTACTCTGGCGCTCTCTTGGAGGGCATTCTAGTACAGTTATGGTCTCCCTCTTGGCAGCTGTGGACACACCAGAGCGTCTGTGACCAGCAGGGAGCAGAAACATGGAAGGGTGAAGGGCACAACTATGGGCAAGTGCAGCTGTGTAGTGAGCCAAGAGCAGGTTTGATAAGGAAGCCCCAGCTACCACAACTTAATGTGTGGGGTTTGGACTCTTCCCCTTCAGCTTGCCTCAAACTCCTTCAATCTCTGTTTCAAAATGCTACCTTTTTATGTAGTCAAATAACAAAGGAAAAGACTTTTTTTCCATAGTAAATTTGTTCTGGCCCACCACAAAAACATGAGTTCACACAGGAACCACTTAGCAGCAGGCACATGGTGGTACTGAGAAAGAATCTCATATAAGAAGGTGGAGCAACCTGTCAAAAATTTATTTCTTAGCAAAAGAAGTTATCTTTTGGATCACTGACCCTTAAAATTATGCCAGCAAGTCACCAAGCCCCTGCTTAGCCAGAGCCCTTGACTTTTAGCCAGACTTTAAGTACTGAGAGTACGTGGGTAATGCAAACATTGCAAAAGACAGTGGGTTTTTTGGATATCCACCTTTCCCTTTATGGTGTTCTTGAATAAAGTGGAGAGCAGAGGCAGAAACATTCCTGACCCTAAGGAATTTGGGTTTCCTTCATTTGGGGTGCTGATTGAAAGGGATATTTTTTGTGTCTGCCTGGAGCTTTTGTAATCCTGAATGCCTGCATTGCTTAGAAATAATCTCTGTGGTTTTATGATGAGATGTTGTGTGGCTCTTTGTAATTTTTTGGCATGATGGCTCTGTTTCTTCTGTGTCTACAAGATCCCTTCCCACAGATCTCTGCAGTGGGCTGTGCTGGGACTTCTGTGGTTTAGCAACATGATGAAAAGCAAGGAGGAGAGACGCTGGTACCTGGAACATTATCTTCCCTGAGGTTCCACCACACTCTGGAGACAGAAATCAAGGACTCCTTCCTTATAGTCATTTATCAGTAATTACTGCTCCACTCCTAAATTATCCCATTCCTTTGGCTTGATCCAAATCCAGCTGATTCAATCTGTGTGTACACTTTATAACCACCTGAGCTCCCTTCACTGGTTCTATGCAGCTCAAACACACCTGCAGCTGTACAGAAATCCTGGAGAGATCTTTCACGGAACATCTGCAGGTTATCATCCTTTCAAATCAGCCAGTACAACAGTCTCCTCAAAGAGCTTGAACATCACCTTCCACTGTCCAAGTCAAGACCTGGGAAAAGCCTTTCTCTTCTCTGGGAGTATTCTGCACACCAAGGACTTCTTGGTACTCTACAAAAAGAAACACAAAAGAGAGACAAGTTCTCAGTTTTTCCAGGCTGTGGCAGCTGCTGACAAATAGACAGGGAAGACTGACAGGGCTGAAAAGACACTGTCCTTTGGGCAAGGAAAAGGAGTTATTAGGAAAGTCAGTACTGGGAAGAACAAATGTAAAGTTTGTAAGGATGTCAGGGAGAGCTTAAAATAGCAGACAGATAATTCAGACTACTGGGGGAAGAGTTCCAGGGATTTCTTCACCAGCAGCCTTGGTACCCCAAGGATACTACCATGTTCAGTGTTCTCCACCTCTTATTGCACAAAGCAGTGGAAGAGCCAACATCCTTATCCCTTTCCAACCTGTTAGACACAAGAGCCATGAACCTTTGATGAATACAAAATCACCACTTCACCCTTCCCATAACTGTTCATAATACTTTTTATTGTCATAAATTACTGACTCTTTTTGCGAACTGCTGGTTCAGTCCCTTTTCTAGCTGTTATCTCCAATTGTCCAAATTTATCAGTGAGGGTCATAAATTATAAGCATTATCACTTATCATTACTTAGCCCTTAAATATTAAAAATCTGTCTATTTATATCAAACATTTGTTTATCACCTGTAGAAATGCAGGAAAGGAATGTAGCAAACAAAGAAAAACTGGGGCAAGAAAAGAATCACACTGGCCCATGAACATTTCAGTCAGCTGCAGAAGAATTATTTTAGTAAAAAGGTTTGGGTTTTTTTTTTGTTTTGGTTCGGTTTTTTTGTGGGTTTTTTGTTTGTTTTTGATTCGTTGGTTGGTGGGGTTCAGGGTTGTTTTTGTTTTGTTTTGTGGTGGTTTTTTGTTTGTTTTGGTTTGTTTGGTTTTTTGTTTGTTTTTTCCTTAGTTTGATTTATTGTTTGTAGTGGGTGTGTTTGTTTTTTATGTTAGCAAGGTGTCTAACATTTTCGCTGGTTTAACTCACGTGTTTATTTTTGATGTTTCACATGTCGAACACACTATTTTAGATTTGTGCTACTAACCTGGGGTTTGCATATGCCATAGAACTCAGAAGAGTCCTTCCAAGCAGCAATGCTGTGCTGTAGTCCAGCCCCACCTCCCGCAAAGCCCAGGGAAGCAGGATCTGCCTTCCTCTGACAAAGGAAGCTGCTCTCAGCCGAACAGCTTTTTTGTGTACTTTGCTATTTGTTTTTGTGTCTGGTTGTTTCAGGTCAGCAGAATCATTCCAACAAGCTGATTTCACTCCCCACTCTGCTGGTAACATTTCCCTCTTAGGTGCAAGGTAGTGTATAATCTGGATGTATATCTTTTTATATACTCAATGGCTCTTGGCCAAACAAGTCTTCCTGAAGCCTACTTCAGCTTCCTTTATTATTTTCTGTACAAAGTAGAGCCTCACAGTCTTGCATAATTTCTGTTAACTTTCCAGTTCCAAATAGTTGTCTATTGACTAACAGCAGTCAAGTTTGAGCATGCAGCTGTCTGTTTGGTTTTCTGTCATAACAGGAGCTCTCCTAATGTTGTCTCTGCACAGGGGCACCAGTGCCAGCTTTGCACACAGCTTTGTCTGCTTCAGTGACCAGGAGCTCTTCAGGTGCTGTAGATGTTGCCCAGTCAGCATCACTATCTCACCCTGCTGTCACCCTCTGCTCTTTCTAATCTGCTCCACTGAATATAGATGATTGCCAAAAGTCAGCAGATTTTGAGCATTCTCAAAAATATGTGCATAACCCCCTTGCAGAGTGCTAAATTTTCTACACTTCTCAGTGGTAATGGAGCCCTTGCTCTTGGATATCTACAAACAGAACCACTAGGCCTGGCTATGTGAAGGAGCCACCTGATGGGGTGAGTGAGAGGTGCTGTTTGTCAAGTAGTCGAATTGCCAGGAAAAAATTCTTAAAGTGGGGAATGAAAGAAAACTGGGGAATGAAAAAACAAGGAGTGGACATTTGACTTGTCCTTATATCCTGGGGGACTGCCCATATACATCCCAGACAGCTCCAAAAGCATGTTGCCAGGGGCATTGCTCCAGGGAGTAGCACTGGACACAGGGATACCAGCCAAAGGGCCTTGGGATTGCCACTGACTGAGAGTGCCACACAGACACATGATCTGTGGGTCACAGCTGTAATCCAACACAATCTGTTGGTGGAACGTGTTGGCGTGGGCTTAGCTGGAGCTTCTGTCTGGAAAGCTCTTTGTAATAGTCACCACTTTTCTTAATTTTGTTAATAGCATGAGATTTCAACTGCATCCCCTTAGTTGCTCATGACTCTTCCTTCTCAAACCCAGTTCAACTTCTTTGTCTCTGATTAGTTTAGCAAGAAGAATTGTTTCCCATTATATATTTGCATTCAGGACATGACTCGGTTAATATGATGCATACATAGGTGCAACCAAGTTGTTACTGAATCATCCTATTCTTGTTTTTAATCTGATTCAGGAACTGAATTTCAGACCTTGGCAAACTGCTGGGTTAGTCATGTAGTCAGTGATTTGAATATTGACAAAAGGAACAAGAGAACATACTTTATTCAGATTAAATTAAAACAATGCGTATATATGTGAATCCAGCCCACTTTTCATGGAGGAATCATACATCATTCTCAGACACTGCCTGCTCTCCCCATCATTCCCCTGAGCTCCTGTCACTGAGTCCAACGATTTACATAAGAAATTTTAATCCAAACGCTCCCCACCCACACCCTCCCTTTTTCTCTGTGAGATGTGTAGAATCAGACCATCTTCCGCTGTTGGCATCCAGCCATTCCTCAGGCTTCACAAGCACTACCTTTTGTATTTAGCAGCCTTTATGGCTGCTCCATCCACCCAGGCTTTAGCAGTCTCTCTCCCCAGAGTCTGGCATTTGCCGCCAATATCTCTCATTGTCTTCTTCCCACCCTTATCTGTGAATAAGTAAACTAATGTACGTTTCTTCTTTGCTCTGTGTGCTCTAAGAGATAGAAGAACAAAACCTCCTCAGATAAGCATCAAAAAACACAAATGTTTTTGTCAAACCTGAGAAAACTTTGCCTGAACTGTAATAGTGCATTCACAGACATGGAATGTGCATGACAAAGGGTGGGAATTGGTCAAAAGCGAGGTCTGTCCCCAGCTCTGGCAGTACCCTACACCCCTGCACTTTGGGGAGAGATTATTTCTGAGAGACAGTGGACAACATCTTCCTGGAAGCAAAGAAAATCACGAAGCTCCGCTATTGACCCTGCTCGTCCATGCCTGGCCCTGCTGTGCGTTTTTCTGATAGAGTCGGTGGTCAAACGGGACCCCCTCTGTGAAAAGGTAACACTCTCCAACACGAGGCTCTGCAGCCCTCTCACAAATGAAATTTATTTTGGAGCCAGGTAGGAAATACGGGTCTTACCGACCAAGTCTGTTTTACCAATGAAGGGGTCTGAGCCTTTGTGCACAAGCAGGGCTGGATGCTATGGAGCTCATGGCAGTGTGAGCTGCAAGGAGAGCTGGGGTGAGCCGCATAGGCCAGCCAGATGTCCCCCCTGAGGGCAAAGGCGGTGGCCCTGTGAAGGTGGCCTCGGACATCTGCAAAAGATCTGAGAAGTTGAGGGAACCATACTTAACTGTTTGAATAAGGGAGAAGAAGCAAACGACCACTAGCAAAGAAAATTCTGGTTGTCACAGGGGGTTGAAACGAGAGATCAGTCAGCTTTACAGCTTTAAAGTGTCATGTTGCTGGTTTTTTTTGGGGTGTTGGGGGATTTTTTTCCAGCTGGACTGATGAGGGGAAGGAAAGCCTATGTTTATTTTACTTGGGACTTATGATGCCTATTTTGTTTGTTTATGCTCATTTTGTTTATGCTTATTTACCTAAGACTTAGTATAATGCTTATTTTCTATGTTTTTATACTTATTATAGAATTCGCTTAATAGAATGAAATTCACTGTAACAAGACTCACACAGTGTCCTTGAAAGGGGCCATGCCAAGAGGCCCGGAACTTCTTAGACCAATTAAAACAGCCAGGATACCCGGTGATAAATCAGAAAATATGTCAAAAGGACAAGATAAGTCCAATTAGACCAGTTACAGTTGCCAACAAGACTAGTTTAGACCAGTTTTGAGCAAAAGGTGAAGAGTTCAAGACAAGGAAGACGTCTTGTTTCATCCCCAAAGACCCGGGGATCCCCACCCTGAATTACCAGAAGGAACAGTGCACGCACAAGCAGCAGCAGCACGGGGTGGAGAAAATGGAAATCAGTTCCTGAGGCTCATTATAATAACCCCACCTTCTCAAAGGAAATAATGTTTATGCATAAAAGAAAAATGAATATGTATAACTTACTTGCATATAAACCCTCTGTTAACTCAACCAGGTGCGCATGTTTTTGGAGGAGAGATCCCCCATGCACCTGGGCCTGGAATAAACGTACCTCTCTATAACCTCCCTGGATTATAGGGGTTTTATTCCGCAAAACAGGACAAAATTATGAAACATGCTTAATCTCCTTGTTATCCTGAAAAGCCAAGATTTTACCAAGGACAACGACAGAGCATAGCGTGTTTTATGGAGTAAGTGGAAAATAATTTTGAGGAAGTCTGGTAGAAGACCGCTATAACTCACAGGGAGTAAACTTGATGCTGTGCCCCTCTCCAGAAGCCTCCAGAATTGTTTGAACTAGGCAGTGAACAAAATGAAAGTTGATGTCTTCTGCGCTGACTTCTTTTATCCGTAGTCTTAAGCTTTGTCTGGCAGAGAAGTATTTGAAAACTGTAAGGATAATGGGATTGATGCTTGTGGCCTGAGAACTGAGAGTCACCTGCAGCAACGTTGATATAAATCAGCATCTTTGCAGCCCTTAAATCAAGTTGAGTTTACAAAGCACATTGAGTGCTGTTTTCACACTCAGACCAGCCTTACAATCTCTGATCTTCCTCTTAGAGTACTAAGCCATAGTGGTATTTTTATCAAATTATTATTTTACTGTTAAAAAGCCAAAATATGACAAAGTAGCAAAAAATATTTATGTCAAACAATGAAAATTTGTTCTTAGTAAATAAAATGTTCCTTGAAAATGACACATGATCCCATTACTTCTGTGAGGGCAGTGAGGAGGCAGCATACACAACATGTTGCCTGTGTTAACTTTAGGAACTCAGCATTGTATAGTAGACATGGAAGCTACAGATTTATGGATTTGAGCTCCTATGTCTGTGTATTTGTATGAACCAGACTTGCCAACAGCATTTCAGGCACTCTTCTATAAAAAACAAAGACTTATTTTTAAAAAGCTGTGAGGGCAATTAAAGCAAACATGATAAAAATGACTGGGTACCTATTTCAGACACTAATATGCACGTAAAGATATTGAAGGAAGCAAAATTATTTGCTCACAGGCTAAGCAAGTACAGTATTTTTTGTCTTATAATGACTATAATGAGTATTTGAAAACTAAATGCAGTTGCAAACTGGTTACACATGCCAAGTTGAACTGGGAGGGTGCTTTTATTGCTGATAGTGCAAAAATTCCCAGTGTTGCATGTTTAACCCAGCCTCAAGGAAATGAAAACTATTTCCAAAGTATGATCTGAGTCTGTAGCTGCATTTCCAGTTGATTAATGACAGTTGTGTATTACAAGGAGCAAGCAAGCTGATAGGTGTTGAAAGAGCCTCATTTAAAGCAAAAGTGGTGAATAAGGAAGTTGTTACACATATGAATCAGCAAAAATCAAAATGTTTGTGCCTTATTAAAGTGATGCTTTGTGGCAGTTAAATATAAACTTGATCACAAGGAGTAGCAGAAGATCATACCCAGTGTGAGTCACTGGATAATAAAATGGAAAGCGAACCTGGGCATCTGCTGTTGCAAACCAATACACACTCTGAAAATTAGTTCAAAATGTACCTATTCAAGTATATGTGCATATATATAGCCCAGGAGGTACTGTTCTATTTTCTAGCAATGCTTGGGAAATCTTGGAGTGACTATGAAAAAGTCAACTTATTGCTGTAATGTGTCTGAAAAATTAAAATAAGTAAATAGGAATTACTAGAAAATGATGGAGAACACAATAGGAAACATTGCTCTGTGCATACATAAACTGTGCAGGTACTTGGACTGCTCTTATAAAAGAAACACACAAAATTGTGATGAGAATAATAAAGCTATATAACAGCTCCTGCATGGCACAGATTCAACAAATTAGGCCTTTGGGCACAGAATAAAAAGGATGGAGAGAGGAGATGACAGAAGTTTATGAATTCATGAAGGACATGAACAGGGAAAGATAATTAGCTATTACTCCCAAAGGTGAGGACTCAGGAATGTACTAGGAAATTATCAAAAAACAGGTTTTCAGTAAATGGAACTTTTTTTTTTCACCATGCATAATTAAACTATTGAGTTAATTACTCCAGGATCATGTGGATTTATATATATATATGTACCTATATATGGTATAAGCACTAAATATTTATATAATCCATATGCAGGTGACATCAAAATGTGGCTAGTCAAAGCAGAGAGTGAAACAAGGGCTATTAAAAGCACAGATCCAGACAGAGCCTCTGGAGATACCTGTGGGCTTTTGAAAGAAGAGATGTAGATGTCTTTTAGAGATGTCTTTGGAAAGCTGTAAGGCATTACTGGAAGATGACAGCAAGATTTCTGCTATCTTGAAATAAATTAAAACCTGTTTCTGAGTTGAGAAAGTTACAACAGAATTTATTTTCTTATTTTTACAAAGCTTTTATTTCCGCATGACTTTACAATCCACAAGAATCAATGCTTTGTACATACATGCTTTTTATTCCTCACCTTCAAGGCTGTCCCTTCCTTACAGACAAACCTTTACAGATTCCAGAGTTGTTAAAACTTGCCTCTCACACTTCCTGCCAACGAGACAGGTGTTAAGTGCAGGCAACAAGCCTGCACCCCTGGATTTGTGTTCTCTCAGAATTCCTTGCTAGGATGCCCCTCTCCTTCTCAAATATAGCATTACATAGTTCCTTACGTATATCATCAAGTAAACAAAAATCAAAGAGACTAAAAATAGCACTTAGCTTTAGCATAGATTTTGTTAGGTTGTAAATGAAAAACACCATGGCAGTACTGAACAACACAACTGTGGATTTCTTCTAAGTATTTACATTTGCCACTATCAGACTTGGGTATTATTTTATAAAACAGTTAATTCTTCAAGACTTTTCTTTTTAGATTATCTAAATATCTTACATTTCAGTAAAGCTTTAAATACTCTTACAGTGTTTTTCTGGACAAAATGTCCAGCACACAGTCATGATGTGTGAGCAACTGGCTCACAGGTCAGGCACAAAGGGTTAAAGTGAAGGGGGTAACATCAGGCCAGGAATATGTCACTAGTGGGGTTACACAGGGTTCTGTCTTAGGCCCTGTGCTATTCAACATCTTCACTGATGACTTGGATACAGGACTTGAAGGTACACTAGGTAAGTTTGCTGATGATACAAAACTGGGAGGAGCTGCTGACTCCCTCGAAGGCAGGGAGGCCCTGCAGAGAGACCTCAACAAATCAGTGGGCTGGGCAATCACCAAACATATGAAGTTCAACCAGGGAAGGTGCCAGATTCTGTACCGGGGAAGGGCCACTCCAGATGTTTGTACTGACTGGGGAACAAGATGCTGGAGAGCAGTGCCACGGAAAGGGACCTGGGGGTCCTGGTGGATGGAAGTGGAGTATGATTCAGCAGTACCCTGGCAGCCAAGAGAGCCAACCCTGTCCTGGGGGGCATCAGGCACAGCATCGCCAGCCAGGCAAGGGAGGGGATTGTCCCACTCTGCTCTACACTGGGGCAGCCTCACCTTAGGTACGGTGTGTAGTTTGGGGCACCACAATATAAGAAAGACATTAAACTACTAGAGAGTGTCCAAAGGAGGGCAACGAGGATGGTGAAGGGCTTTGAGGGGAAGCCGTATGAGGAGTGGCTGAGGTCACTTGGTCAGTTCAGCCTGCAGGAGAGGAGACTGAGGGGAGACCTCACTGCAGTTACAACTTCCTTATGAGGGGAAGAGGAGGGGCAGGCACCAATCTCCTCTCTGGTCACCAGTGACAGGACTCAAGGAAGTGACCTGAAGTTGTGTCAGGAGAGGTTCAGGTTAGATATAATGAAAAAGTTTTTCACCCAGAGGGTTATTAAGTGTGGCAACAGGCTCCTCAGGAAAGTAGACACAGCACAAGTATTTGGAAAATGCTCTTAGGCACATGGTGTGATTTTTGGAGTTGTCCTGCGCAGAGAAGGCAGTTGGACTCAGTGATCTCTGTGGGTCCCTTTCAACTAGTAATTGTTTTCTATACAAATTACTAGATCAAACTTAAATTTTATTTAAATCCCTTCTGTTGAAAGCATTTCTACTTCCAGACAGGCATCACAAAACCAAGCTCAGTACTAAGTGTAACATACAAATCTTTACTTCAATATACAAATACAAACACAGCATTTTCAACAGTACTTTATACACTTAGACAATTTTTTAATTATCTTTCCTACCCACTTTTTTAACACAACATTCTTTTCTGGTAGGTTTGAGGGTTTTTTAATCAATGCTTAAAAAAGCAGACTTTACTAGGTTGTGATCAAGCATCATTTAACAGAAGTCGTTCTTAGCTGGATGTTTTGGGTGAAGTGGCAATCTGAGCCTGACAGCAACACCGGGGTATCCTTTACAAGGAAAGTCCAACATAAGGGTTGCAGTGCTGACGCAGCTAATTCATGTCTGGCAGCTCATGGTCTTTGTCCTCAGAAGCTTTTCTTAAAGATGGGGTTTAAAGGGTACTATAATTAGAAGCACCTTTTTTTTTTTTTTTTTTCTTATTGTCAACAACAGAGCTTAAGCTCCAGACAAATAACACCTAGTGACAGATCTTCACATGGCAAGTAACTCTTCTTTGAGTCACTCTGTACTTCCTGCTAGATTACTTTCATAAAAACTTTTACTCCACTCCCTTTGTGCAGTAGCAGTGAAATGAAGGCTGCGGATACCAAGAAAGTTTCTTACAGCTGTAAAAAGCCCACTAGATTTCAAAGGAAAACCAATCATCTTACTTCTATCTTGCCTTTAGCTGCCATCTGCCCTTATTATTATATCTGGTGGCCAAGATCAATTTATTTTTTCTTTTTTATTATCAATTCAGCAGTTAGTGTAGCTGTTCCTTATCTTCCAAACTCGGGAGTTCTAGTAAAGTCTCTACTTTCTTTCCCCATCCCTGCCCCACCACACAGAAAATCTGTGGGAGATGGGTTTTATCAGAGCGTTGCCCGAACTGGTCCACGGTGACGACTTACTCGGGCTGCCACGGCACTGGGGAAGTTTAGGAGGGTCCCAAGGGGCTGGATTTCCCTCCGGGGCATGTTCTCTGCCAGCACTTGGGAATCAATCCCGGCGCGGGGTTGTTTTCGCAGCGTACCGACTGCGTTCCGCTCGGTGTGAGCCCTATGTACATGGATGTCCCGGGCAAACCCGAGGGCGCTTCCCAGGGCGGGACACCCGCTCCACGCCCGGCACCTCCCGCCCCACGGGCACAGCAGAGCCTCTCAGCATCCTGGTCCGGCCCCGCCCCGGGGCTCCATCTCGCCGGCTCTGGGAGTCCAGAGGAGCGGGCGAAGGGCGGGCGAGGGGCGGGCTAAAAGCGGCGGCAGGTGAATGGGGAGGGACTTTAAAGGTGCGGGACGGCGAGGCTGGGACCGGCCGCTCTGCGGGCACCGAGGCACGCCGGAGCGGAGCGGAGCAGCGTGTCCCGCGTGTCCTGCAGAGCGGAGCCGTGCCGTCCCAGGCGAGCGTCGGAGCTGCTCCCTCCAGTCCTGCCCTGCCGTGCCAGCTGAGCATCCGGAGCTGCTCCCTCGTGTCCTGCCGTGCCAGGTGAGCATCCGGAGCTGCTCCTTCGTGTCCTGCCGAGCCGTGCCGCGCCACGGGAGCGTCCGGAGCGGCTCCCGGTGGGATCGGACCGGGATTAGGCTGTGCGCACCCCCGGTGTGGGGGGTCGGGATCCCTGTGGTGTGCCGGAGCGGGGCTCGGGCAGGGGCCGTCCCGGCGGGGCTGAGCGGAGAGAGGCAGCGAGGGGCTGGGGCAGCCACGGCGCGGCTGCCTGGAGCTGCCCCTGCTCCTACCTTGGGCGGCGGGGCTCCGGGTCGGGGGCGACGACTGCGTTCCGGGACGGGCCGTCGGACCTCGGAGCCGAGCCCGGTGTTTGCCGGCGGTGGCGGCGGACAGGAGCCGATGGCAGCCGTGCCGCTTCCCTGCTGAAGGCTGCGCGTCCCACTCCGGCCGCGCCGCAGCCCGGCGGCACAAAGGTCGGCGCGGAGCGGGGGACGGGCTGCGGTCTAGCTGGTCACCCCGGAGTGGGCATTTGGAGGTGTTTTCATTGACAGTGTCTTGGTTTTGGCAAGTTGGGTGTCCCGGTGGGTTCACTCGCTGCCCACAGCCAATTTCGGTGTTTCTGCTGTGGCAGATGAGCAGGGAGAAATGTTGGTTTTAACTCCCAAAACTTGCAGCGCTGGTTCAGAACTGTGGTGTGAGACTGCGCTTGGAGCCCTGGCTGTTCGGCCCCTCAGCGATATGCACTTCAAATACTTTCTTACAGTCCTGATCAGCCCCTTGTGAAGGTTTAATTGACTTTTAATGACTATGCACTGACAAGAGGAAATTCTTAGCAGAAAGATCCAGGTGTCTTATAGCCTGCAATTTAGGTCAATGTAAAAAGTTGTATAAAAGTTGTATAAAACTTTGTCAGCCGAGACAAAGTACAGGATGTCTCGGGAATTCCAGCCATCTTCTCAAAAGTTGTTTTCTTTTTGTCTTATCCAATTTCACCTTTCCACATCACAGTAAATCTGACCTCTCCCTCTTGCCTCAAGGCTTGTCCATACAAGGTAGGCCCTAAGTACCAAGGGTATGTGTTGGGGCACGCTAGCCCTTTGGTTGTGTTGTAACTACACCAGGGTAAAAAAAATCTGTTTTTCTCTGTTATGTGAGGTTGAGAGATTTTTGTAAACTTTGGCGAGTGTTGCGTTGCAAGGTGCCATGCTCTCCCACACAGCACAGCTGAGCCTGGCCTTGGGAGATGATGGACCAGCTATGCAGGTTCCCGGCTCGGGTTTCAAAGTGTTTTGTCCAGTTCACTGATAGTTTCCAAATGGCTGCGATCAGTGAAAACTGAGCCCTGAGACTGAGTTCTGACTTCAGCAAAACTGACTTTCAAAGGAGTAAAGAGTGTGGATTCTAGTTTTTAAGAATAGGAGGAAAACTGATCTTCTCTGAGATGTGACCTGTATTCTGCTGGGATGTGATAGTATCTAGAAAATCAACATAAACTCTTTAGCTGAGGGCTTTTCCCTCTTAACTCTATGACTGTGCTTTTCTCCTTTTTGGATGAGATAGCAATGAATGTGGAAGGGCAGGCTCTGCTGTATCTTCCTTTGCCTGCTGGTTTGTGCTACATAAGCATGCAGCCCTGACAGAGCTGGCTTGAGGCTTCTCACCAGTGTTGGCAAAATCAAATGCTATGCTTTTGAGATTAAGGACCATGTCTGATATGCAGCAGAAAGCCTTGGAGGCCTGCTGAAGGTGTCAAGGTGTAGTGAGGACTTATGCTGAAGGAGGCCAAACAGTATTCACTTCAGAGGCAAAGAAACACAAACTCAGTCTGCTAGGGATGTGATACTGGCAAAGAAAACATGTAGAAAATGCTAGAGAAGTCTCTACTTTGTCTAGATGTGGCTTAACTCATACAGTGATAGTAATTTCTATTGCATTGGAAAATACACTGAAAGGAATAACACTGATAAGTCAACCACAGAAAGGGAAGTCTCTCAAGAAAGGTAAGGAGAACACATGGAGGAACTATATTAAGATGTAACTTATTTCCTGCCCAAAGCCCTGTTGAGAAATACATCAAGGGATGCTTGTCCCATCATAAATTCATGGAAGGGGAGAGAGTTTAATAAGCTGTTGAATCCATAAACACATGGGCGGCATTAATGAAAGCGGCTTACATTTGCTTATGGCTCTGGAGACAGTGCTAGAAAGTCCTCTTGTTTAAGAAAGATCTAGAACTGATTTTTCACACTTTGAAAAGTGACCATTCTGTGTATTGTGTCATCCTGCAGATAAAAGGACACAGAAAAGAAGATGGACTGGGGAGCTCTGCAGGAGGTTTTAGTCGGTGTAAATAAGCACTCCACCAGTATTGGGAAGATATGGCTCACAGTCCTGTTCATCTTCCGCATCATGATCCTGGTTGTGGCTGCAGAGAAAGTGTGGGGAGATGAACAAGAAGACTTTGTCTGCAACACACTGCAGCCTGGCTGCAAAAATGTTTGCTATGACCACTTTTTCCCCATCTCTCACATCAGACTCTGGGCCCTGCAGCTGATCTTTGTCTCCACGCCTGCACTGCTGGTGGCCATGCACGTGGCCTACAGGAGGCACGAGAAGAAAAGGCGATTCAGAAATGGTGAGAAAATTGATATTGAAGAGCTGAAAAATGAAAAGTTTCACATTCGAGGTCCCCTGTGGTGGACATACACCAGCAGCATCTTTTTCAGACTGATCTTTGAAGCAGTCTTCATGTATGTGTTCTATTACATGTACGATGGGTACCAGATGCCTCGCTTGCTGAAGTGCAGTGCTTGGCCCTGCCCCAACGTTGTGGATTGTTTTGTGTCTCGGCCTACTGAGAAAACCACATTTACTATTTTCATGCTTGCTGTGTCTGGGATCTGCATGATGTTGAATCTGGCTGAGTTGTGTTACCTAGTGATAAAAGTTTGCATGAAAGAACCCAGGAAAACAACAGCTTTGAAATAACGCCCCAGTTTCAGGATCTCCTAGCTCCCCGTTTTCATTAAACTTTCTTAGGTGTCAGAAAACAATAAGCAATATTTTCATACTCAAGGAAAAGGATAAAAATTAATGTTCACTTGCATTTTAAAATTTAGATCCTCCCTGGGAAGCTGCCACTGGTGCAGGTTTGAAATACCATGAGTTAATTCAGTACTCCTGCTTTCACAAATAGAGAGGAAGCTTCTGGCAGCAGCTTTTCTAAGTAAGCCTGCTGCTGGCCCTGTTGGGGCAGAGTCACTTTTCAAAAAGTGGGAGGGGAAAGGACCAGAGAAGGCTCTAGTGCCCAAAGGTGAGTCAGGAATCAAAAACACTGTGTCAGCTCAGAGACAAGCCAGTAACAAAGGGTTTTGGTTAAAAGTGGGGCAAGAGGTTTTTATGGGACATTACAGCTTGTGAAAAGGAAGAAGAAGGATGGGTGATTCTGTTTATAGTAGATTTCCTCTCAGTAATCTGGAGAGAAGGAAGTGGCCTAGAAACACAGGTACTCTATGGCAATGCATGCTATCAGCTCTGCTGGGCACTAGCAATGGCTTTTATCTCATCTTTCCATCTTTTCACCTGCACTAAGAAGCACCTACAGGGTTGGAGGTGATGGGTCTCAACTGGAGTGAGATCAGTGCTTGCTTCGCTGTAGTCACAGAGGCTGCAGGAGTAGGAAGAATGAAATTAATATTTCATTCTCTTGATCAGGTGTTAAAAAAGGACTGTCACCTCTGAGAAGGTGGAGGCAACTGCCTTCCTCCTTCTTTTGTTCTCCCCCAATACTTCATGAAGAATCTCAGTACAGCAGACTATTTGATGAAGAGACTTTTTACCACCTGATTGTGCCTCATATAGCTGTGTACTTTTAGAAGGTTTTTTTTGTTGTTGTTGTTTTTTTTTCAGTAAAAACCAAGAAAAATTGCCTTGTTTCATTCTCTTTGTTATCCAAAAGAAGTGCTTCAACTTAGAACCTGATATGGAGTGCTCCTTCCATTGATCCCTTTTTCTTATCCACCCTGCACAGCTTTTTTTTCACAAAACCTTTTCCCTGTCTCAGGTACCTTTCAAATGAGTCAAGCAAACCACTCCCAATCCCTCTGACATTCCACATTCTGAGATTAAATCACTGTTCCTCTTCTTACAGTTGGTCTAGCATGAATTACACACAGCTTGCAGAGCTAAAATGGCAAAGTGACCCAATCAGAAATGAGGAGGAATTTGATATTTTTCTCAAAGTTCACTCTGCTGAGCTGTATATTGTATATTACTAATTTGAAGAACTGTATGAGTCAGTCTGGTCTTGTCTCAAAATATGTCTTACGCCTGTCATAGGCAGCAGCTACACCAGCACATACAGCAACACAGTTTTATCTTCCATGTGCGTGCTTACTGAACCCACTTCTAGAAAGTTGGCTGTCTCTCTTGCTTAGCTTTAATTACTGTCTTCCCCAAAGTGAATGAGTGCTATCTCAGCTCCTCTGTTTGCATTCATCTTTTATTGTATGTTTAAATTTGTCACTGTTGGAGTAAACAAAGCTGTGTGAATTAAGGCCCACGGTCCCTCATTGTCCAGTGGAAGCAGAGCATAAACAGGCTTCCATTGCTTGTGAGCTACATCCAGTGGTGCAACATGACTGCAGATAGAAATCTGTCATCTAAGGGGGGGGCAAGAAAACCATGAAAACGTCATCCTCAGAAGCATGAATGAAAACAGTCATTCGTAATGAGCTGGACTGGAAACTTGGACTGTGAAAATATCCTTAATGCAACTCCAGCGAACAAAGCTTGGCACATAACAGGTTTGTGCTTTGTAGAGTTCCTGTATTGTTCCATGTACAAGTACAAAGAGAACAACCTATCTAGTTCCAGTGCTGTAGTATTACATTTCTTTTGTAATGGAATTCTTAGTTTTTTTTCTGAAACTCTAATTAAAGCACTCTTGTGGTGTCTGTTTTCTGTATTAGTTGTATGGGCTGTATGTTACCTAACGTGTCTCATGAAAATCTGAGTCCCATAATGGAAAAAGTATGCACCAACACCAGATTTAATAGCCAAGGGTAGTGAAAGAGTTTTAGCCTTCTGCTGCAGATTGCTTTTTCAGTTGGTTATGTTGTCGCCTATCCTAAAGTTTTGTGAGTTCATAGTGGAAGGTCATACCTGTGCTCTCTTTGACATAAAATAAACTGCCTAAGACAGCCTTGTGCTTACAGAATTGGAGCTGGAAAATAACTTAACCAGCTCCAGAGGAGAGTTTGTTTTCCCAGCCCACCTTTGAATTTAGATGGAACTTGGAATGAGGCACACCAAAACTGTTAACACTAACATAATGAAGTTATCTTCAACTAGCAGTCTGGCAACGAGATTATCACACAGGCAAAAAGATAGAATTGGGGAAAGTGGAAGTAGCAAAGAGAGGGCTTTAATGCAGGACTACAGCATCTGGCAGTAATAGCTCTACCAGGGCATGTTTACTGTCTCAAGAGATTTTTTTTTTTCTGTGTATATTAAATTTGATGCAATACCTGCTTTGGGGGGAAAAAAATCAGATACTTTATAGGAACCTGGGAATTGTACCTATTTCTGCACGTGCTACCTTGCATAACTGACCTTCTACAAATGGATTTTATAAAGATTAAAATACAATGCTGTGTTGAAATTGTGTTTGTTCTTTCCTGAAGTGCACTAGTAGTGTCTGCATTTTTGGTACTTTGTTCCGAGGCTTTCCTCAGAATGGATATTTCAAGAGTGTTGAAAACTGAAGCAGCAAATCTGAGGTCATGACTGTAAAAGAGACTGATTCCTCACTGTTCAGTGTCCAGTATAGCCAGGATATAAAATATCATTAATAATGTTGTGTCAGAAATGGGAAGTGTAGGAGTGGGACTGGCTGGAATTACACCTTGACTGAAATCACCAGGAGAAATCACCATTGACTTAATCAGGTTAAACGCTCATCCAAAACCTTGAAACCAGAACTACAAACGGGTTTGTCAGAAGGGGAAGGAGAGGAGGGGAATCAAACATCAATATTAACTCAGACCCAGCTATAAAATAAAACCCTAACTACCTTGGGAGAAAGATTGATTTGAAAGGAAATCAGAAGTATAAATTTATGACTTCTGGATATAGAACTACTTCTATTAAATTTTCTCTAAGACAAAAAATCCATCAGTTGCTTAGTTATGAGCCAATGTACTGTGTCATTTTGTATCTGACAGGAAGAATATAAAGGAAAATTACATGATCCATACAGAGAAGAGCACTCCTGTACCATGGAGGCTCAATTCAAAATAGCAACTCTTTTAAAAGGTGCTTTATTTTGTAAAAAGTGTATTGTAGCAATAAACAACACCTAAGATCATTTTACTACAAACTGGACTTGGTGAAAATGAACGTGTTTTTTCCCCCTAATTATAATCCCCTCCCTTCCAAATTAGGCTAATGGGTTTTACCAGGCAATAAAATCAGACTCAAAGAATTGCACTATATTTTTGGTCACCTGTTCTGATATTGAAGACACCATTACCCTGTTAATTACACCTTTATTTGGATTCTCACTGTCTTATTATCTACACAGTCATTTGAACCTGTTGGCAGACACTGGCAAGGGTAATGGTAATTATTTGAAACTTAATGAGCTAAGACTAAGGGTAATGATCTTCAAGATAGTTCAGGAGGTGCCTATACTTTTTCCCTACCTGACCAACCCAGCTTTTACAGAATATTTTTCTCTTTTGTAAAGCTGGCTCAGATCTGACTTGTCTATTTTCCATATAAACTTTCCTAGCCACCAAAACAAAGTCTCAGTAACCTAGGTTTGGAAATGCACTCAGCTTTAATCAGCAGGCACAGCTAAGGAAACAAGTCACATCTGAGACTCTCCACCTTTGAGACCATAGCTTGCTTTTGCTATGGTTGGTCCCCTGGTCCTACCATAGAATTCAGCATCAGAATTGGTCACATCATTGCACATACCGTCTCCCTTTTTCTACCAGTTTAATCACTGCCACAAACTCAAAGTAGTATTTCACATCTGCTTGCTCTATTCCCAAATCCAAGTGAAAGATAAAGGTGACAACAGTGTCATGTTCACAGGAAGCAGAACAGTTTAATCAAGCATTAAGATCATTGCAACAGGTGCCAGAAAAAGTACTTTATAATTATTGTGTGGCAAAGATTTCAAACCAATTGTATGTTGCATCATTAGTGTAATGTCTGCTTACAATTTGTCATGTCCCTGCCCTAGGTATTGCATCCTTTCAGAGGACTGAGTTTTCACTATACAGTTCAAATAGCTTCCACCATCTGTCCAGCACAAAGAAACAAAAACAGACTATGGACTTAGCCCCACACATGTGCGCACAGACACAGAGCAACAGACTAAATCATTCCCTCATTGTTATCTGATGGAAGATTGAATATGACATTGCAACATGGATATGTCAACCTATGTCATGATAAAAGCTTTTGTGTATAGCTGTAAAGTAGTTATTAATGACTCATTTTCAGAGCATCAAGATCCACAAAATGGGATAAACTGTTGCTGGGAGGAGCTGCAGGTACATGGGAAGATAGACCTGGGATTCAATAAGATCTTTATCACCAGGAGAAATGGTTTAACAATAGCAGTTTTGGAAGTTAGGAAGGTCTAAGTGCTATTATTGTGAAACATGAAGGATGTTCAAAACTCTCTGAAGCAAAGAACAGTTTTATAAAGATGAGCTGGAGTTTGTAGTAGATCATCAGTGGAACATGAAACAATAATATTGTTGACTTGAAAAAATGTCATACTGGTATGCAATAAAGGTTTGTCAAAAATAAGATGTTTGAAATAAAGTTCTTACTCCTGTTAGCACCCAGAAGCCCATTTATCAGCTGGAGAAATCTAGGGGCCCGGAATAATATGCCATCAAATGTCTAAAACACAGAACCTGTGAAGAAAGACTGGAAGAAAATGGGCCTGGAAAAGTCTGAGGAAAGACCCAGCAGCATTCTTCAAATATATAAATGATTGTGGCAAAGAAGATGATGTTGCACTTTACATTCACCGGTAACAGGACAAGATATAATAGACTTACATTGCAACAGGTTGTAGGCTCATCACTGCAAAACAAACTTTGTGAAGAAGGTTAAGCTTTGAGTTGGTGGACAGAGTTCTCATCACTGAAGATTGTTAAATGGCAACACTGTCCAACATCTGTTGAGGATACTCTGGATATAGTACACTGCTCTATGACAGAGGGAGCTTCTACATTGTGTAAGGAAGGGGACCTCAACTGAAAGAGTCACTTGTACAGGTTCTTTTCACTGGGCCAAAGCTCAGCTGTTGAATCAAAATTTCTTTCATATAAATTCAAGTCTATTTGCCAATATAGGGTCTATCCAGCATGATCTCTGTCAGCATGGTTCATTCGTGCTTTTAGCAATTGTAATATGATATTCTCATGCTGTAACATGTTCCACCCAACAAAGCATATGAGGTGGCATTGTGAGTAAAAAAAATTGCAATTAATATGAATGAAGTTGGTGATGGAATTCTTTTTCTTCTCATCAGAATAGTGAGGGAAAAGCTCCTTATGCCTTGGTTTTGTGTCCCACGAAAGAGGCATTCTTCCCAACAGGAGGAAGGCTGAAACCCAGATCAATGTTCAGTTTTGCTGCCCATTTTACTGTATGTGCAAACATTGGTGGAGTTCACTGAAGCCTAGTCTGCATGCAGAATATTTCCCAGCAATAGCATGCCATTTTGTGCTACTGATTTCTTTAATTTCAAAGAGAGACCATCATATTGTGCAGCAGTTTGAATTCTGTAGAGCAATTTTCCTCTACATAAAATGGCATTTTCTATTTCAAAGCAAGATACCTATTGGTCTTCCTTTTTGTGGAAGGTAGCCATTATTATGTAAATAATATGTATTATTTACATAGTCATCATGCATGACAACAAGGTATATTCCTGGTAAAACATACCATATTTGTTCTTACCCTCAATACAGTGAGAAAGAACATCCTTGGTTAGGAAACTTGGTTGTGGGTTGGCACCATGAATCGTTCACTTGCCATACTAGTTTAATGCGTTAATACTGATGTCATCCCTGCTTATCCTGTCTGTGCCTCTCTCCCACCCCATTCAACACGGTACCTCCGCTCCAGGACCTTTACTATGCCAGCACTGTTGTTTGCACAGCCATGCTCAGCACTAGATTGGCTGACTCTTTTAGCTGATGAAGAAACAAATGTTCTGTTTTGCTGGATTGTTTTTTATCTGCATTAATTCCTTGATCTGGTTTACAGAACTTCCACACTGACATGACTGTGGGGCAGTAGGCCACGGTGTTGGGCAAGAAGAGCTGCAGGGAGTGAGTGGAACAGGTGGACGGAATAGCAACAAGAAGTTTATTTGCTGCTATACATGCTGCAATTTCAAACCACAGCCTCTGGCTATGTTTTCCTGAGTGACTGCTACTAGAAAGATGAAGCCTTAACTGCCTTCTATCTCTTTTGCTGCTGTACCCGTGCTCTTTATTTCTCTCTACTGGCCCTGCTTCTCACCGGCTGGCCATCTTCTCCCTTGCTCCAACATAAACTTTCCTGAACTTGTGTATGAGTTGATTGAACACATTAGCTCAGCAGAGAACTGTCTGAACTTTTTTCAGCTCAGTTAGCTTTCTGCCAGGCTTGTGGCAGGAATGAATGTGTTTCAATATTTTTATTTCATATTTCTGCCCATAATGTGAAAAAAAAAAATAAAATAACATCACATCATGAAAAAATGATAGCAGGAATAATTCATCTTAGGATTCTATGTGTCCTGTGTCTTTTTGATTCTTCCTCCTAACAGATACCTGGTTTGTACAGTTATAGTTCTTCCTCTGCTACGCCTCACATGGAGCTTTAGCTTCCATGAAGATAATCTGGAAAGCATCTCACTGCTACATATCTCAGAACATTCAGATTATTTTTTTTTTTTTTAATTAGGAAACTTCCTACCATTCCCAAAGGACTTTTGAGAGGAAGTGGCTTAAACACTTCTGGTGGCTTAAACACCAGCCTAGAGTGTCAGTGCTATTCTCTGAACAGTATAACTTAGGACAAGATACTAAGTCTTACTGTGCCTCTATGTCTACAAACTAGAAGTCACATTAACTCTTCCTACAAATTAGAAATAATAATAATTCTTCCTGTCACCAGTTCTTGTTAACATGTTGTGCTCTCTGATGTGTTTGACAGTAGCGTCTAACAGAACACAAATTACTAATTTGTACGGTAATAAAAATTAGTATATAACATGACATCAAACTACTACTTCAGTCTTTTTATTGCCATTTGATTTATTATTTAATCAGTTTTAAAGTCTTTCAATTATTCCATGTAGAAAACAGGTAGAGAAGAAAAGATTTGAATACTCCTTGCTTCACGCTGTGCCTCCTGAGTCAGCAGTACCCCTTCCCAACATTTGAATATCTTTAGTGCCATCTTCTGTAGGTCAGCGGCATGTCAAGTGCAATTCTTTTTACTGACATACCAACCATATTGTGCCTCAACAAGCTGAACAGAAAGCATTTGTAGCTGTTTTTTTAGGCTGACTGCGTGGACAGAACTGCTGTCAGCACTGCTGAGCCATGGGTCACTCTGGCGTGGCTGGTTTACAACTGATGACGTGTACCACAGTTCAGGGGTCTTCCCATCCATGTGTTTGGATGTGTAGTAAGAGTGATCCTCTTCTATACTTCAAAGCATATGTTTAAATTAGAAATAGCACAAGGAGAAACACTGTTTTGGATCAATACTGATCTGAAAAAGTCCACTTTTCTTGTTGAGCAGCAGCTTGGGTTTAGACTAAGAGCAAGATGTGTCTCCTTAACTCATGAGATCTTTTTATCATTTCATAAAACTTGATGTCTATTTCTTATCTTCTTTCCATATACCATGCCATGAAAACCTGATTCATCTAATCCTAAACATACCTGCCTGCTGTGTCTTCGCACTTCTTGAATTCACTTTGTTTCTGCACCAGCTAAATCATATACTGCTAAATGTCTCTGTACATGTGAAATGGGTTATCATCTGTGCAGAAGTTCGGATGGAAGACAAAAGGTGGTAGTAAAGAGGATAATTAATCCCTCTCTGGAGACATTCAAAACCCACCTGGACGTGTTCCTGTGTCACCTGCTCTAGGTGACCCTGCCTCGGCAGGGGGATTGAACTGAATGATTTACAGAGGTCCCTTCCAACCCTAGTGATTCTGTGATTCTGGGATAATTAAAGGAAGGCTGAAAATTCTGTAAGTCTGCATTTTAATGTAAAAATTTAAATGTCACCTTAAGTTTTATGCTGCTGTGTAGTGTTAATGACAATGGAGGGAATCATTTAAACATAATGAGGACTGGTAGTGCTGTGTAGCTTTAAAGATAAGTGAGGAAACAAGCAGGACGGCTCTTTCATGGAAATCCTTATATGTCAGAAAGTACACATAGAAACTTTTAAACACTATTAACTAAATCTGAGCATAGATTCTTCTGTTCGAATATATGACTAAAAAAGAGCTCTCCATACCTCCTCAACGTGCTTTCATGCTTGAACTTTCACCAGTACATAATCAGTTCTGTATTTTTAAAGCTGCTTCCTTCAAAATTTCCCCACAGATTTTGCATACTTGCCTGTCTTATTTTCCACAAATGATCCAGAGGGTTTTGTTGACAGACCAAACCTCTTCTTATACGAAGCCAGAAGAGAATTCTCAGAAAGGAAATTGTTGGCTAATGTGTGCAGTCCCATGGCAAGCAGGGACTGCATTAGATTCTTTCCGTGTGAAATGTAATGGATTCTATCATAAAAACCTTTCGTGGCAGTACTGAAAGGCCTCATTGCTCTCCTGAGTATTTTTCTTAAAAAACAGGTACCAAGACCAGTTTATACAGATGGTGGGAAATACCACTTGAAACCTCCAGAGACTGAAAAAGTCATCAGAGAAACACCCACTGCTTCATGCTATTAAACCTTTCAGACAGATGGTTGAAAACAAGAGATCTGTCTACCTCTCCCTAAAATCAACTTTCAGCTGACCTTATGAGCTCAGAGACTTCACTGCATGAAGTTATTATAATGCATATGGGGCTGCTGGGATTCCATCCTATAATCTGACATGGCCTCTCATGCCCCACTGCTGCAGTACTACTACACTTACAGTCGTGGCAGCACTGTGCTTCAGCTGCATCACCCCTCTCCGAATAGACATTTGTCCCTGTGCCACCCCTAGTGCTTAGGTCAACAGAGATCTTCCTCCCTTGTGTTTTCAGCTGTAAGCTTTATAGGGGGCAATCAAGCATTGCAAGGACACAAGAACTTGGGGATGGTCTGACTCATTTTCTTAACAGTCCTTAAAGGGTCTCAAAATTTTTCTTGGATGGTATTTTTACTAAATAGAGCAAGAGCAACAGTGACCCTTCGGAATAGCCTGCTGTGGTTAAATTTTCAGTTCTTTAACTGTAGAGTAGCTATCAACAGAAACTCATACATTATTGCTGAAGAGTTGCTGGGTTGTGGTGCTAGTTTAAGTCATTCTGTCTTTCACAGAATCAAACATTCTGTCTTTGATAGAATCATAGAATGGTTTTGGTTGGAAGCAACGTCAAAGATTTAGTTACAATCCACCCTGCCAAGGGCCAGAACACCTTCCACTAGATCAGGTTGCTCAAAACCCTATCCAACCTGGCCTTGAACACTTCCTGGAATGAGGCAGTCACAACTTCTCTGGGCAACCTGTTCCAATGTGTCACTGTAAAGAATTTCTTCCTAGCATCTAATCTAAATCTATCCTTTTTCACTTCAGAGCAATTCCCCCTTGTCCAGTCACTACATGCCCTTAATAAAAAGTTTCTCTCTGGCTTTCTTATAGGGCCCTTCAGGAACTGGAAGGCTGCTGTATGGTCTCCTTAGAGCCTTCTCTTATCCAGGCTGAACATCTCCTCAACTTTCTCAGCCTGTCTTCACCAGACAGGTGCTCCAGCTCTCTGATCATCTTTGTTGCCTCCTCTGGACTCACTCCATCAGGTCCATGCCCTCATGGTGGCATCTCTGGAGCTGGATGCAGTACTTCAGGTGAAGTCTCATGGGAGTAGAATAGAGGGGGAGAATCATGTCCCTAGGCCTGCTTTGGTCTGAGTCAACTGCCGCGCTGCTTTTGATGCCACCCGGCATGCAGGAGTGTTTTTCTTCCTCAGGACAACACTAAACACACAAAAGCCTAACCAAAATGCAGGTGGTAGCATTTTTGAGTCCTGATGCTGAAAACATCAAAAGGCACTTTTAAATCATCATTTTGAAAATCGTGATTGTTTGTTTGTTTGCTTTTATAATTCTTTTCTTTTCCAAAAAGTCTGCACACAGCGTCTTGACAGCTAATCCTGACCGAGGAGGGCGTGGGGGCAGGAACAAAACAAGGGCTGGCAATCCTTCTTGGTTCTTCATGCAGGAGACCCAGGCGGCCGCAGAGAGGTTCGCCTCCACACCAAGAATACCCTAATCCTTCTTTCGGTGAGGAATCTTTCGCCGTTTAGGTTTGGGGGCTTTTTCCCCTTCGGCTCTCAGAGGGCAGCGCGCCTTGAGCTGCCAGCGGGCGGCGCCCTCTGACAGCCGACCTGCGGCTGCGGGGCGGGCTCCGACGGGGAGGGGTTTTTATCCTCTGGGCATGGGGGGAGAGGGGAGGAAGACACCGTTTTATTTCCCAAGGAAATCCCGCGGAGGTGGGATGGGTCACCTGCGCAGTGGCAAGCGTTTTAAAGCCCAGGGAAGTGAGGATGGGCGACCGCGCCGCCCGGAGCCTCCCCGGTGAGGAGAGGGGCTGCCGGCCCGGCCCGTGCGAAGCCGCGG
>VXAU01002130.1:2503169-2636818 GCA_013399695.1 Formicarius rufipectus | reverse complement strand
ACACACCCACCGCCGCCCCCCCGTGCCCTCCCGCCGCCTCTCCCACAACCCGAGCAAAGTTTGGGGGCGCCTTTCCTCCCCTGCCCGTCCCGCCGCGGTCCCACGAGTTATGCGCTGTCGCTGCCTGGGCTGTGCTGAGCGGGTCGAGCCTTCGCCGCTGCCAGCAGCGGTCCTGCGGCGAGGCGTAAGTGTCGCGGCGCCGGGCTGCGCTGAGCGCTGCTGCGGGAGCGGCCCGGGGGCTCTGCCCGCCCGCCGTGCCCCCGAGCCGCGGGCCGGCAGCCAGCGGTGGGAGGAAGGCGTCCCTCCTTCGGGGAGCGCCGTGCCGCGGCGAGGGAGGCGGCAGGTGGGGCGGGCACTGAGCCCGCGGTGGCAGGCAGGGGTGGCCAGAGGTCACCGCGTAATCTCAGGGCGTGCGGTGGGAAGCGAAACACGACGTACGCCCGGCGTTGTTGCCCGCCGAAGGGGGCATGTGTAGGGGAGAGTTTCGCCCTTAGGGGGTTGCGGCTGGCGTTTGAAACGGGGATGTGCGGTTCAAGACAGGCTTGTACTTGGAGTAAAGTTAGATCCTAAATATAAAGCAGAGCCAGAGTTGCTTTCGCCCTTGTCAGTGGAGTCATGATGGAGTTCAGGAGTGCAGTTCGAGGTGGTTCTGGGGTTCCTTGGGGTGAACTCTTGAGTTACCTGGGGAATACAAACACTTTCTGCCCTGGGTGGGGAGAACGGCTGAGTGGCCTCCCTGCACTGACCAGGTTTCACCTCACCCTCTGGGCACATCTTTGGTCTGAGAGTTATCAAAGCATGCCAGCTATTCATTCACATATGACTCACGAGTGATGCCAAGTATTGAGGTGAATAAATAATCTTTAGGAAGTATTTATAGATTGGTTAAGTAAGAGCTTGTCAATGTTAAAAGCAAAAAAAGAAGTTGTTTCACTTTTGTCTTTTTCTCCCCTGTAGGCAAGGAGTATCTGAAAAGTATTTGGGTTCACTGCTGACTCACTGAAGAAATCATATAAGCCTAAGATGTTGTTAGGAATCCTTAGTGTGTTAGGTCTTTAAGACATAGGTACAGAGATACAAAGAATGACATAGATATGAAGAATGAATTGAACTCAGTAGCCAGAGCTACTGGAGCACCTCTTTAAGGGAAATTTAAAGGGAGATGAGATAATTCTACTGGAACTTTTTGGAATTAAACTACAAAAAAATTAAATTATTTCCATAGTACAAAAGTGTAGTTTAGGAAGTTTGAACAGCGTTTATAGCACCATTTTTCTTGCAGTTACTTTAACTTGCCTGAAGTCCCCTCACACGGATACTCAGATCTTGGAGTACCTGCTTCTCTGCAGGGAAAAAGGCTCTTGAGTCTCTGAATGCCTGAAAGGCTCATTTTCCCTTTGTATGTGTGAGGCGGGGGGCGGGACACTCCTTACTGTGCGGGTTTTGGCTGATGGTATGTGGGCATCTGACAGATCTGTCTCATTCATGCTTCACTCACTCGGGATGTAGGACTGTTGCCCTCATGCTCAGTGGCTGGTCTGCAGTCCCCTGGTAGCTCCACACCCTCCACACCGTTCAGCTCTATTGGTAAGTCACTGTCTTTTAATTCCAATGTAGAGCTCTAAGATGGCATTTGTGTATTCTGGGGGAGAAAAGGGGTTACTTTTTGTTCCAGTTTTTCTGCTATGACGAGAGAATCAGAGCAGGGGTTTGTTATACCAGGGAACAGAGGAGATTAACAGCTGGGATGTAGCTCTCCTCCTGGGCTCGGCCCTGCGCTCCTTGCGTTTTTCCTTTACTCAGGCCAAACTTTCACTCAGAGGTCAAGTGAAGTCAAGAAGAAGTCAAACGAAGTTTTGCCTGGGATTTAAGGAGGAGGCTCCGTAGCATTAAAGTAAGTTTAAGGTAATAACAAGATCAGTTAAGGACTTAATTTTTAACAAGTATTTAAAATACACTGATGTGTTAGATGCAGTAGATGTGTCTGAAAGTATGACACCGTGAGTCAAAGGAAAGGTATTTTTCAAGTCCTCATTTAAACAAGTTTATGAAACCTCCTCTGTGACTTATGAAACAGTCACTATTGTGTTTCATAGGTATGCACATGACCACATACCATGGCATTTCACTTGAAATTATAGTAGCTCATTCTGTGCCTGCATATATGTCAGTTCATTTGGAATGACATGGTTATGCTGCAGACTTTCTGCTTTTATCTGATTTCAATGAGCAGAGTGAAGAATCTGTAGTAATGGAGTTGGCTGATTGTTTAGTGTAAAAACAAATCAAATATTACAAGTTGTTTTAACAGCATCTTTTTCTCCTACTGCTTTATAACATTTAGATAATTTTAAAGATAAAAATCTAAATCCTGGGGTTTTAGACTATTGTGAGAAATTAAAGGAAATGTGGACTGAATTTAAGAACGGGTATTCAGGCAAGGGCATCTGTTAGGTTTCTGAATAATTGTTAGGAGACATTTTTTAGATATACCAGTATAATAAAATCATAAATACATCAAGTGTTATAATCTCGTAATGTATGTAACACAGCTGTATAGTTATTTGTGTGTGTGTATGTGTGCATATGTGTAGATAAGTTCATAAACATATAGATGTGTGAGTAAAATTGTAAATAATGAAAATGTCGTGCTTTACACACAATACAGAGTGGCGTACCTCTCCGGTAACATCATCAGAAATAAAAATAACTGGCAAATTTACAGATACCACATTATAATTATTCCTCCCCTGTAGACAGATATGTGACATCACAGCTTCTAAAATTTATTTTCTCTCTTGCTCGTTCTCTTTGTCACATGCACACAAACATACATCATACACAAAGTGTATTTGTGCTGCTACTGAACTAGTAATTTACAACACAACATTGACTCTTAAATGCGATGCCATTTTTTTAATGTCAGTTTTTCAGTATTTATCTCAGAGGAATGATTTTGTAGGTAAACTAAACAATGCAGGACAATACAGTTCTTACTAAATGATCCCGACGTTCACAACGTCCATGCTTTCATATCATTAAATTAGATTGCCTTCTGAGGCAGGTCCTCTTGTCATTCTGTAGTGGACATCAGGAAATGCAGATAAAGATGTTCCATTCCTCCTTAATCTGCTTTTTTTCCAAGGACCAAAATAAAAAAAGTCACCTTTCACAATCCATATTTGAGATTAGGTCTTAAAAGTTGCCTAGCTTTGGGTTTCAGCAGCACTGAAAAGTAGTACTGTACATCTGAAGTTTATGTAATACTACAAAAGCAAGCTTGGAATTGATTTCAAATTAAATATTGAGTTGTGACTGCTTAAATTTAGATTTTGGTATTGTTGAGCTTAATGGGGAAAACTGAAATAGCGAGCTCTGTGAACCACCTAGTTTCATTTGATGTCATTTAGTCATTATTTGAATTAAGGCATCCCCTTAAATTTTTGATGTGGTTTTTGGATGAGTTATGTTGCCTGTAAGAATTGCTCACTGAAGAATGTATTGACAGTGAAGAAAGATACAGGACCTGGATTTCTGGAAACCCTCCACCCAGTGGAGGTACGTAATGAGGCAACGGTTGCTGCAACTGGTAGTAAGATGAACACTGAGGTGTTTCACCTCTCTGCAGTTAAAATGCCGTGAAGTACCTGCTCACAGCTTGAACACTTTTTCTTTGTGTGCAGGATTAATCTGCAACTCTGACACACAGATATAAATATTTTAGCTAATGTAAGCATCAGAATAGCTTTTTTATGTGTATTCTTTGAGAAATGCCTGGTGTCATGTCTGTGTCCTGAATTATCTCAGCGTAGGCATTGTTGACCTGTAGTAAAAAGAAAAAAAAAATTCTTGAGTAGGATTACTGAATGGAGAATGATTAAGAATAAATTAGATGGATTTATTACTTGCCATCTTGCAGGGCATCTCTTCCTGAGATCAATAGGCAATGATGAAAGAAGGATTGTTTGTGTGCTTTTCTGAAGATTTTTCTGGTGATAAGTAGAAGAACAATAACAATTTGTAAACGTGCCATCTTGAAGGCAATGTGCCTATAGAGGGAAAAGATTGATACTTATGTTTACCTCACAGTGCAGGGATTATAATTTTCCATGAGGACACACCAACTTCCTTTTTTTCGAGCAACAGAAAGTAATATGTCTTTATAGAAAGCAGTCTGTGGGCATTGTGCCATTGGACTCAGGGGTAATCACAGCCATGCTGAAAATAGGACATAAATAGTGAATTCAAGAAGATTTAATAGGCTAATGTTTTGATACTTCTCAAGCCAAAAATTCCTTAACCATCCAAAATATTGTAAGCCTTATAAAATTAAGATTAAGGATTAATTTATAAAAATATTATAATAAAATATATTCCATTTTGGGCTGCTGTTTTAAGAGGAGGAAAAATAACATTCTTCAAAAAGAATCTGAATATGTTTTTTAAAAAAATTGTAAAAAGTTTCAGGACAGTGATATTAGTATGCAAAGTTGGTGTTTCATTGTTATTATTGTCATTTGCTGGAAATGTTGCATATTATGCTGGAAGAAGAATTTGCTTATGTTAAAGGGAATGTGTTTTTGCAGATTATAAAAGATATATTTTTTGAATTAACTTTGTAGGATAAAAAACAAATTAGTATTCAAAAATGCATAATATTATTGGGTGTGTTGTTGCTTTCTGTGTGAAAGCATGCTGGTCTGCAATTACAGGTATTTCATTGCCTCATAGTAAAATCAAGTTATAAAAAAATACCTTAACTGACCTCAGTTTCTTTAATTGCCTTAGCTCAAAGCTTAAAGAAGTTCAGTACAGATTTTGGAAATGCTTCTTCTGGAAAACCAGTGACATAATTGCTGGAAATTACACTAAATATAATGATGAGAATAGTGGTAAATTCCTAGCTATCATGAGGAGTGCCTTTTTTTCCTTGAGAATTGTAAGACACCTGGGTGTTTGGATAAGAAGTGTAAGTATAGAATTAGTAAGGTGTAATTCAGTTATATTTATGCAATGTTCTGAGATTTTTAAGTAAGAAGATAATCACTTTTCCTGCTAGTTTTTTTGTTTTATATGCAAATTGTTACATCTGGATTACAATTATGATACAAGTATTTCTCAAGGTATTGAAGTTAGCTGAAAGTAAAATTTTTTATTTTGTTCTCAGTTGAAGGTTGGCATATAAAATATAGAGGTGAATTAATTAGGAGAATGAAATGCACTTATTACATATATTCCAGTATTCTTACATATATTCCAATTAGGAACAGGCAAAGGAGAACAGAAGTAATATGAGCAGATAGTAGCTTGTTCCTCAATTGGAGGAAGCTTGTGAGGAATCAGATACTAAAAAAAACACTTGTACTTTAAATCTTTCCAAGTCAGGAATTGTGTGTCTGCCTAGAATTGGACATGGGAAACCCATCATACATGAATTGGTGGAAACTGCTGAGAATATATGCCAGTTGTTTTTCACAGAAGTAAGGTCATATGATGTAATTTTATTTTTTTCCAAGAACATCTCTGTATGCAGTTGCTGAAGTGACCTTGATTTTGTTGGTTCTTTTTTTTCCTTTTTTTTTTAAATGATGTTGTAGTAGACAAAGTTCAGCAACACTAACTGGCAGGCCAGTAGGGGAAATCACATAGAAACCTTTTCACCATTCCTCTCAAAATTTCTCATTCTTCCCAATATTTGAAATTATTTAAATAAATCTGGGGTTTTTTGAGATAAATTCAAACATGACTATGCTTTGAGTACATGCTTGTTGAGTTGTACTCATTCCAAAATTAAACTGTAAATTCCATAGGTTTTAAGTAATTATTTTTCTGTGTTTGTACAGTTTTTACAGCAGGGACCTGGGACATTGCTAACTTCCTGAATACTGGAGTAAATAAGTTCTGATAACAATAAAATTGTTAGAGTTAGGCGAACTTTGTATCATGCTCTGATACCGGGGCAGTTACATTAGCGGTAGGATTATTCTGTTTAATTGAACTGATTTCCATCTGTTGTTTTCTAAATATAGGCAGGAGTAGTTAGAGCCATCTCAGACGGAGGAAATAGGGAAATAATGGTTTTTGTAAATATTTCAGACTTGCAGAAATTCCAACTTACACATCCTGTATGGGCTATGTGAAAGCACTAAACATCTCATTTCTGTGCTTACCAAAACCCATAGTTGCATGGTCACAGGGTTATCTAGTTCTTAACGCACATCTGCAATATTCTGCAAAAGCAAGTGCACTTGAGAAATATCGTTTGTCGAGAATGAGTCTGTTCTGCCCCAGCATTGTGTAATTACAAGATTTGTTAACATTGCTCTAATTGCTCTGATGTTCTTATTGTAGGTTAGAAATCTGAAACAATGGGTGACTGGAGCTTTCTGGGGAGACTGTTAGAGAATGCGCAGGAGCACTCCACGGTTATTGGCAAGGTTTGGCTGACGGTACTGTTTATCTTCAGGATACTGGTGCTGGGGGCTGCGGCTGAGGAGGTCTGGGGAGACGAGCAGTCGGACTTTACATGCAACACTCAGCAACCTGGTTGTGAAAATGTTTGCTATGACAAAGCCTTCCCCATTTCTCACATCCGCTTCTGGGTGCTGCAGATCATTTTTGTCTCCACTCCAACCCTCATCTACCTGGGCCATGTCCTGCACATTGTACGCATGGAGGAGAAGAGGAAAGAGAAAGAAGAGCTGAAAAAGAAGGTAAGCGGCAAAGACAGCAACTACACAGTAGCAGCAGCATCTGGCAGTGGTGGTGGAGGAGGCAGCAATAACATCAAGGATCCCATTAGCAAAAGGGGGAAGGAGAAGCTCCCAATCCGTGACGAATGTGGTAGAATCCGTATGGGGGGCGCCTTGCTCCGTACCTATGTCTTCAATATCATATTCAAGACACTGTTCGAGGTGGGCTTCATTGTGGGCCAGTACTTCCTTTACGGCTTTGAGCTAAAGCCAGTCTACCAGTGCAGCCGCTCACCTTGTCCACACACTGTGGACTGCTTCATCTCAAGGCCCACTGAGAAGACCATCTTCATCATCTTCATGTTGGTGGTGGCCTCAGTCTCCCTGCTGCTGAACATGCTTGAAATATATCACTTGGGGTGGAAGAAGCTTAAGCAGGGCATGACAAGCCAATACATCCTTGAGATGCCTGTCGCAACAATGACACCGGTTATGGTAACAGGGGAGTCCAAACCTGTTTCCCTGCCACCACCAGCACCACCCGTGGTGGTGACGACTGCCACAGCGCCCCCTGTTCTGCCTGACACCCGCGCTGTCACACCACTGCTGGCCCCAGTCACCATGGCGTCATACTATGCTACAGCTGCTCCAAGACCACGGCCCCCCTCCAACACAACCTCCATGGCAAGTTACCCTGTTGCTCCACCAATTCCTGAGGAGCGACACCGTGCTGTGACTCCCACACCCATCTCCACTCCTGTCACCATCCCGACCCCCATCCCGACGCCCACCCCAGCCGTCGTCAGCTACTTCAACAGTGGCAACCGTGCCCTGACATCCGAGCAGAACTGGGCCAACATGGCAGTGGAGCAGCAGGGGAAGGTTTCCTCCAGCTCAGCAGGCTCCTCTACCCCGAGCAGTGTCCGGCATCCCCTTCCTGAGCAGGAAGAGCCACTGGAGCAGCTACTCCCACCGCCGGCCGTGCTGCCCATTGCTGCAGCCAACAGCGGCAGCAGCACCAGCCTGAGCGGGGCAAGCGGCAGCAAGTGGGATGTGGAGGGCGAGGAGGTGCTGTTGGGGGCACGGCCCGTCTCGGCCGCCTGCACCACTGTGGAGATGCACGAGCCACCGCTGCTCGTAGACACGCGGCGCCTGAGCAGGGCCAGTAAGTCGAGCAGCTGCAGAGCCCGGTCAGACGACCTGGCCGTGTAGTGCGGTCGCCCCTGCTCGGGGCGGGCAGGTGGTGGAAGGCAGAGTGGGCAGGGGAGCTGCCCGGGGAGGCCAGGCCTGGCGTGGGTGAGAAGGCCTGGGCTTCAGACTTAGACGCTTGCTGTTTTTGCACTCTGTGAGTTGTAGTGGGGAAAATTATCAACATTTTCTAATAGGTCAGGGGTGACCGAAGCGCAGCCTGTGGGCCAGGGGACCAAGTCCCACTTTCTTTCATGTCCATGGCAGATCTCCCAAGGGCAGCCATAGAGGAGGCCTGCACAAATAGCAGGTGATGATGATAGCTGGCCATGTGGCCCGAGGCTGACTTTCATCTGGGAAACATGTTAATATCCCTAGTGCCCGTGTGCCTGGCTGTCACCTCCCTCTTGCCCTTGCCTTCATTTGCACCCTTTTTCACACAAGCTCTATGTGAGCAGATGCGATGAATCACTCTCTCCCTCTTAAATCTTAGATAGCCCTATGGCAAACATCAGGGTGGTGTATTGCCTGTTGGCACCTGTCATCTCTATGGACCAACTTGCCATATTGGAGGTGACACAGTTTCTTCCATATAGCAGGATTTAAAGAAGCCTTTGTGCTCATGGCAAATCACCAGTGTGGTCCTTGGCCAGGGAAAGTTTAGGTAACCCCTGTCATAGATTTTTTTGAGGTTCTTCTTTCCATTTTTTTTTTTTTTTTTAACGCTTGACCTGTTAGGAAGTGTTCAGTTTGACCTTCTCTCCAGTGTTTGCTGACCATGATCATGCCATGTTTATAAGCCCGCAAATATGTTTGAGCATGTTTGATTATAATTTTAGATGACTTCTGAAATTGCTTAGAGGAGGACAGGAATTAAAACCACACCTCAGAAATTATTACACAGAACAATTTCTCTTCAGAAAGCAAAGATTATGATTTCAGTACACTGTGGCCCCATACATTGCCCGTGGACAAACAATAGGATAAAGTACAGCTTCATTTTAGACTGTTAGATATCAGCTTAAGTTTGTTGGAAAATTGCTTTTTAGAAATAAACCTGAGTGCATATTTTTAAGTATTTGAACATTTTGAGAATAATTTTGATCTCTAAGTTTAAAGTTACTTGACTGTGTACTTAATAATTTTAGTTTGATCTTACAAGAAAACAAAGAGGAAAGCAACCTACTAATGGTAAAATTCCCCAAGCAACATCATTTCCTGTTGTGTCCTACCCTTTAACATGAATCTGTAGTGTCTTACCAGTCAGTGACAACAGATTTAGATAATACTGTATTACAGAAAAGGTGGCTCAGATATCTGGGCAACGTACTGAAGGGTCTATTCTGATCCCACTGAAGTCACTTACAGAATTTCCATTGAATTTAACAAGGAGCAAGATTTGGGGATGGATCTTGCAGACCTTATTCAAGCAAAACTAATATTCACATAAAGTTTTAGGAGCCAGAAGAAATGTAGATTTTGGGCCTCAGATTGAAATCCTGTTTTTGAAAATTGTGTGCTTCCCTTGAAAGTGAGTGGAGGAAAGTATTGGATATTTGTTACTAAGGTGCAGCTTTCCTTACAATGGGGTCTGTCCTTTATTCCTTTGTTAACAAGGCATTAGTCAGAATTCTGAATGCCTGAGAAGGCTTGGGAGAGTTTTGGTACAAAAGGAATGCAGAATTAGGCCCAACTTCTGTTCTAAGCAAAATCCGAAAGAACTGAAGCTTGGAGTCAGTCCTGTTGCTGCTATAAATCCAAAGTACTGTAGTTGGAGAAGTGCAGTCAAACGCACTGTGATAGCTCTTTGCATCTTCAGAGTATTTGGCCTGGCAGTGCAGTCCTTACTCAGGCAAAGCAGGGTCACCCTGTAGCAAATAGTTACAGTTGCCAGTTATTTCTGCTGTTATGTGCTTTCCTGAATGTGTTCATTTTATTCAACAGTTTAAATATATTCCCACAGCTCAAGATTAAACATTTTTACTGCTTTCTGAGTAGTCAAAAAAAGCTTCTCATGATCAGAAGCACTGTTATGCAACTCTTGAGCATGTTGTCTCATGACCTCCTTGTCCTGCTTTTGGTGAACCAGGTGAGGAGAAGTCTTTCTGCTCCAGTGGATCTTGGGAGCAGACACTGCATTAAAAGTCAATGTGTAGTAGTACAATAAAGATATGTATTATTAGGTGTTCAGCTGCAGACATGCTCTCACAAATTTTCTGTGTTATAAGCCATAAATACCCTTTCTGCCAGAAAGCTAAAAGCTAAATTCTGCTTTCTGTAATACCCATGCAACTATGCTGAACTTAGACTGAAGTTGATGAAGTTGCCTAGATGTAAACAAAGGCAGAGTATGACTCAAAATTTTTAGACTTGCTAGCATCTTTAGTAGCAGTTTTGTAAGTTTTGATAAATGCCAGTTAATTATATTGCTGAAATAATGCAGTATGCATCTCTGTATTTTAATACATCAGAATTTATAGGCTACATTTCCCTTTCTTCTATGCTTCTAAAGAATGAAGTCAAAGTCTTTCTGGAGTGTGTTTATATAACAGAGACCACCTGCAATATGTGCTTTTTTTATATCAGTGCCTGAGAGCAAAATCAACTTGTTGTTTGATGGGGTTCTGAATCTTGCAGTCCTTACTTTAGTACAGCCCTCACAGAGTGTGTCCTGCAGGGTTTCATCCATATTGTATATAAAAAATAGTAACAGAGATAGATTTAACTTAGGATCAACTGATACCTAGTCTGACCTTTTCAAGTTACTGTGTGTGGTTAGACCTGCAGAGAGTTCAGATGCTTTTGTGGAATATATGGTATTTTCAATCAGAGTAACTATTGGAAAGCTCTAAAAGATCATTTTTCCTGTTAGGTGAAGCTCGGGGGGAGAAATGTAACTCTATTGCAACCCCTAAGAGAAGTCTGAGAGAGCAGCCTCTGCATCCAAGCAGTACTGGTCTGAGAAAGCAAAGCTACAACTCACAGGTTGCGCTTTTAAGATCAGCTTAAGTTCCATCACGTAACTATGCAGCATCAAGCCTCTTCATTACCTACAGTTTCATTTGGAGTCCAGTAACTTCATTTAAGCCCAGGTAACTCTTTTGGCAGAACTCCTCCTTAGTGCTTACGACTGCTTTTAGTTGCCACATCACATCTGGATTCAGATTTGTCAGAAGAAAAATCATAATGGTGTGGCGAATTTTGAGCACTTTAATCTGAACACTGATTTCAGCATCCTATGAGTCAAGTATAACTATGCAGAATTCCACGGTTCTAGAAAGTGTGTACAAACACTAACTTTCAGAATAGACTGTCGGTAAACATTTTCTGCTCATTTCCAAGTTGTCTACTCTTTCACATCAATTAATTACAAAGTCTCATGGGAACTGGTAGCAAGTGATATTTTGATTTAGCCCAGTCATGCAGCTGTTCAAGCCACAATCCTGAAAGACCTTAGATGCACAGCTAATGTGAAACATGTAGGTAAGTAGTTGCAGAAGCAGAAGTCAGAACAGAATCATGCCTGATATTAAGCAAACTGAAAAAAAAAAACCACTCATGTTTGCTCTTTGAGTAGAATAATTGTGGGGAAACTTGTTCTCACTCTTACTTGAAGTTAAAAATATGCTGAGGTGAACTATGGAAAAGAAAACAGAAAAAAACCCTCTTTGAACAAGTTACCAGGTGTATGATGTGCTACTCTTTTTGCAGTATATTTGTTGTTCATCGAGGCACTTAGAGCTAATTAAATGTCTGACATTTTGCAGCTCTTGAGGTTATTTTCTGGTATAAATACATAAGTGTAGGATCAGTAAAATAATTAAAACAAGCTTTAAAAATCTGATCAGTGCTTAGGTCCTTTTTTTTGGTTCATCATGGGGCCATCTCCTCAGCTGCTACAAACTGTTGTATTCCATTGAGTTTCTGCGTTACAGCAGTCAGCAGAAGCAGAATGTTGAGCCCCCAGGTATTTTTGTTTACTACAGACACTAACACCGTGGATTTGAACAGGCTGGTTTTGTTGTTTTGGTTGTTTTTTTTTTTTTTTTTTGGTTGTTGTTGTTTTGTTTTGTTTTGTTTTTGTTTTTAATTGTTTTTCTTGTGAAAAGTGTGCTCTTGTAATTTTGATTTTCTGAAGTTTACATTCAGTTTTTGATTTCAGATTGCACATTTGGATGAAATAAACTGCTTTCTAAGTTTACATTTGTATAAGAAATAAAAAAAGTTACTCTGCCAATGTGTTAAACTTAAGAGGGAAATATCTTAGTTAACACAGGAACTCTTCAGACATAAGGCAGTACCATTAAAGACAGTTTAACCTGATCAGTGATCTATAGTATCAACTTTTTCTGTATATTTTAAATATGAGAGTTGGATATATAGGGAGCACACTGTGGAAAAAGATACTTTTCATCATTAACTCAATTATTACCAAATAAAGTGAGGTTCATTAATGTTCATATGCCTTCCTGTATGTTTAGAGATTCAATGACAAAAACTAGCTGTGACATAGGTCCTTTAAAAGCTACATTTACAACCTGGTTTAAAATTCTCAACAAAATACTTGTGGATAAACACTGCACTGTTACACTGTAGAAGATTTTACAAAAAGTAAGTGTTTTGCTTTCTAGGCAAAAATACGGTTCTGAGCATGCAAATACAATTTGATAAAAGTTACTTTAACTTTTGCAAAAAAAAGCATTAATGTAATGGGACTGTTTGCATAAGCAAAAAATGCTGATGTGAAAAATTAAATTGTAGATTTGCATTTTAAGTTTGCTGTAGATACCCATCTAATTCTAGAAGTTTCAGTTCTTGAAGTTATGCAAGATATGTGAGCATATTTTAAGGTGGAGAATATATTGCTATTCCCATTGCCACTGTTTCTCACAGTTAAAGGGTTGTAAAGCATAAGAAAGCTTACTCAGAACTTTCTTGTTGCTTTCCAGATGTTTGTCTTTTACATGACAGAATCTGACAACAAACATAACAAGTTTTCTGGGCTGTCAGGAACTTGTAGTAACAGTAAGACCAACAAACAGTTAAAAGTTCTGTCTTCAAAGAAGTGCCTTGTATATTAAAATCTGTAAGAAGCAAGTTGATGTAAAAGTTGATTTACCTCATATGTTTACGAAATTGTGACTAAATAAACTTTTTGTACCATGTCATTGTCTCTCAGTTTAAATTTTCATAGTTGTGTAGATGGTCTTTTAGAATGCTAATGCAGTGAAACAGTTGGTTCCCTCCCTTTATTCGCTTCATATGAAGTGCTCACTGAGTTGCATCTGTTGCAAAACTGGATGCTGAAACCTGTCTCCATGCAGAACTCCCAGTGGCTTCAAAGGAAGTTCACAATCCAGAAAACATGTGTGATCAAGACCCACTTGAGCAGGTACAAAGGCTAAAATGCTGCCTTCTGCCAAACACAGGTTTCATCCTTGGCTCTTACTTTGATGCAGGAATCCCTATTCATCTCACAGTGTTGACAATGACTTGCATCTTCTCCCCTGGTGCTGACTTAGTAACTGTGATTTATCCATCTAGCTGGTGTGTCATGAGACTGTTAGCTGTCAATGCTTGAAGGATTTTAGTGCAAGGAAAATGTATCCTTACTGGGGATAATGTGGGGTATCCACTGTGTTTGCAGTTTGCTGATTTTCCCCTTACAGGAAAGTTCGCAGTTAAGTACATAGAAGCATAACCAAATTTTTACTGAAATTGTACAGTGTACTAAAGGCAAGTTAGTCTAAACATTGCATAGTCCTGTGAAAAGGCCAAGATGAGGTTTCTGAGAAGTTTTACTTGTGAAAAGCAGCAGTGTGGGTAAGACTTAAGTGATTCTTCCGGAAGTGTTAAGTATGAAGGCTTTGTAAAACTGTAATTTATATGCAGCACTTTCATGGACCTAGCTGATGAGGATAGTTTCTACCCTGTAGTACTAAGTGCTCCTCTTTCATGTGAATACTGCCAAGCATTTTTTTTTTTTTGTGCCTCCTGTGCTCAGGCAGTTCTGTTTCTGCTTTATGTGATGCATCCATACAGTAAATCAGATTGTTCATCTTCTCTGATGACTGGGCAGGGGTAAAGCAGCCTGACAGGTGTATACTATTATGCCTAATAATAAGCTGAGGAAGAAAGTGCTGAGGAACAAAGTGATATGCTAATACTAGCTGTATTGCTGAAGATAACTCACTTGCCTTTGACAAAGAGCACTTTTTGTTATAAATATGTCTTGTATACATCCTATTTAGATGCACGTTCCACAGTGTTGTTGCTTGAAGAACAGTCAGAGTACTCCCAAGGGAGCTGAGAGCATCAGCTGGTGCAGACACAGCTCAGCCCTGGACTGTCACTCCCCTGGGACACAGCCACGCTGCTGTCACCTTGCATCCACTGGCTCTAAATAATTTTTGGCTGTAGTATGACATGAATGTGGCTACTCTTGGTCTCTGAAGGCTAGTGAGTGTGAGTGGTACTTTTTGCTGTTTTACTTTTTTACTTTTTTTTACTTTTTGGTACTTTTAGTGGTGTGAGTACTTTTTGCTACCACACTGAGCAATGTGGCTTCATGTGAGCTTGTGGAGGAAGGCTGAAAGGTGTTCCCCCCTCATCCACAGTTGTGTCATGGCACCCTGAAGATCCTGATGTAATGAGGTGTACTGGGGGCAACTCTAACTTGCTCCAGTAAATCTTGGAACAGTTGTGCTGAAAGCCAAATGAGGAGCATTCCATACACTCCTGTACTGCTGCTGCTGCTGTCTCCAGGGATTTGGCACAGGAACAATCAGCTGGACTTTAGCAAGCATTTTCACTGTGACTAACAATGGAATTTAACTAACCTCATCAGTGCTTTCCCACTCTTTAGCTGGAGTAGGAATGAAGGCAATACACATTGCCCCCCAAGGAAACAGATGTCAGATGGTCAGGTCTTAATAGGTCTGACATTTTGATCACTTTTGGCAACTGGATATATATCAAGTCTAACTGTGTCTATTTTCAGCAGATAATAGAGAAAGCAGATGCTTATCCAAAATCACAAAACTGAAGAGAGAGCCTTCTCATAAAAATGGTTAGGAAGACTCTGTTTTCCTTGGAGTGTCATAGCCTAGGAAAACAGAGTATTTGAGGAAATACACATTTTAGCACTGGCAGGTAGGTGATATAATGCAGAATTACAGGTATTGTTAATTACTGTTACTGCATCGGTAGGATAGTTGGATTGCACCAGCTGTTCTTCACTGTATAAGGTTTTTTCATTTTTAATGAGAGACTAGTAGTACATAGCAACAAAATGCTGTCCTTCATGAGTAGATACCTCCTTTTCTTTATCTTGTGGCCTTTGATCTGTGTATCTTTCAGTCACTAGCTATAGTACAGTGTCTGTCAGAACTATTTGAGTCCCTAGAGGAGGACATTCAGTGTGAGGGCTTTTGCCATACCTTGTTTTTAAGAGTGACCCTCAGCACTTCTGACGGTGTCTACAGCCATGGTTGAGGTGCGTGGTGCCACAGGGAGCGGCGCTGAGCAGACCAACTCCAAGGGCACAAAGAGCTGCTCGTGCTCTCTGTATTTGCATCACTGATGTAGCCACTTCTGAACTATGTGTGGTGGGTACCTTTTGTCAGCTAGATCTCTGTCATTTGAGAGGTTGTCTTCTGAGAAAAAAAAAAAAAGTGGAATAAAAGCCTGCAGTTCTTCATCCTCCTTATTTATTTGTCCCATGAAAGCATGATAAAATATATTAAAATATCCAGACCTTTGCATTCCTATGTGGTATGATACATGGCTTTCTAAAGAGTTCTTGTGATATATAGAGAATATTTTTGAAAATACAAAGGGCTTTAGAAGGTCAAATTCTCAAAAAGACAATACGTTTTTCCTTGGGATACGTTTTTCTTGTGTTTGCACAGGACCCACCCAAGTCAACAAGTTGATGGAGTAAAGTAAAATAAATAGCAACTTTCCGTGCGAGAATATGGATTGTATTTCTATACTCCTTAATTAAATGAAAACTAAAAGGGGAGAGGGAACAGTTATCAGCTACCATATATCTCACTTCCCTGTTAGAGAACATTAAACTTCCTAAAGATTTTGGCTTTAAGGAATGTTGTGGTCTTCTGAGCAGAGACTAAGGGATAATTATGGTTGAACTATCCTGCCTCATAGAGGAACCTACTGTTTGCTTTGCATGTGTTGTGTAGTGCAGTTTGCTATGTAAATTCTGCACAAAATGCAAGAGTAAGCAGCTAAGGATGTTTTACCTAAGCAAACTCCTCATGTTTGGATTATGGATACTCTGAGGGGAAAGAATCTTCTTCATTATGAGAGAAAAACCTACAGCAAAGGCAGCCTGGCTGAGGTACAAGAAACACACATGACTGATTCTCTGTTTTTTTACATCCTGTGTAGTCTTTTAGACTCTCCACTCAGTTAAAATGATAAAGCCTAACACTTTGAGAGCAAAATTCTTGGCCAGGAGCCTACAAAATAGTGCCTGCATTTACATTTGCTGTGAATTTGGCTGTACAAGTGACTGTAGTGTTTTGGGATTTTGCAGCATGGAGAAGGATGCAGTCTGCACCAGCCTGTTACTGTGACCTGCACGAGAATTATATGCCTAACTTTTGGGATGTATTTTCCAAAACTCTCTTTGATATCTTTATTTTTTAAGTCTTTATTTTTTACATGAGTGAATCCTCTTCTCAGTGTATCTGTGGCTGTAGGCAAAGCTGCAAGTGCCTGCCTGTTGGCCGCCCCCATGCCATTCTCCTCTCAGCAAGCAACATCAGCCCTTCAGAGCAGCTTGGTGGCACAGGTTGCTCCCAATTAATCCAAGCTATGTGGCTTAATTAAGGTTCAGAATTTCCTTAAGAGTAGGACGAAATTATTGTCTTCTTGTGTAAGATAAAACCATAAAATGTGTTCTGGCATTGTCCATCTTTTTGTCGCTTCCCTGCTACGGATACCCAAATGTCTGGGTGTTTCATCAGTCTCTGCTTCTGTTGGCTTGGTCTTTGACATAAAAGCTCATCATTGCAAGACAACTGTTGACACTAAGGTCAGACAACATTCAGAATTTCTATTTCTCAAGGGATCCTGGGGTTTCAAATCAGAGTACAATGTATGTTCACATATTCTTCATGAAACCAGCCCTGAGAAATTTCCTCTAAAACATTATGAATTAGAAAGACAAAGATATGATAATTTTAGAAGCACCATGTCATTCTGAAATTTTGTTCTTTTTTTTTTTTTTTTTTTTCTGTTTTAGATTATTTTAAAATTATCTTGCAGCATGTGAAGGGTAGTTGTGCCTCAAGCAGCATCAAGCCAAACACAGTGGAGATGGTGGTGATGAGGTGATTGCTAAGTTCTTCTCTCTAGGCACCTAAATTCCACATATAGTTGTATTTTAGACACCTAGTTGTTATTTTGAATCTTATTCCTTTATCCTTGAGTTCAAAGCTTTCATATTCAGAATGCTGAAGTGCCATCTCTGTAGATGATCCAGATGGGAAAATAATTCAATTGCTGCCCCATAAGTTGCTTGCCATCCATGTATAATGGAAAAGCCTAAATGTATTTGCTTAGATGTTGAAATCTCTTCCAGCTAAAGCTGTGGTCTAACTTTCTAACAAAGTTTTGTGCATCAGGAATTCCTCTTCCCTACAGCTGCTACAGCAAGTCATGCATGACACTGAAATGTGCATTACAAGTTTTTTGGTGTATAGGAGAAGTGCAATGATCTGCATGTAATTTGGGCAGCTGTCTTTATTTTCAACTGAAAGAATTCTCTCAGTTGCAACAACGTAAATCCAATATAACTCCACCACGCTGGGGTAACACAGATAAGACTTCCTTTGTGTTTAGATGACTGCAGTGAACAAGTTCAATTGCAGAAAGAATAGTTCTTTTTTAGAGAAAGATCTGCAAGTTTAGGACATAATGGGCCAAATTAATCTCTGCTGTAAGTACTCTCATTTCAGTGGTGTTGCAGTAGGCATGAATTTAGCCTGAAGCAACTTTACAACAACTCATATATAAGCAAGGACAACTAAATGTATTACACTTTAAACAAACTCAGCATTGTCTGGAGCACAGTTGGTCTGCTGAACCTCTGAAGTTAGGAACTAGCCATTGTGTGTTGAGTTTGTTTAGACAGTACCAGTTTTGTTCAATTGGCTACATCCGTGGTATTTTAGTGACAGCAGGAATGTTCCCTCTAACTACAAAGTGACATTATAGCTGTCAGACATGATTTTTATTCTAGGATGTGTATGCCTTAACTCTTTTGTGCACTTCAAAATAAAATTATCACCAAAATAGAGAAGGAAATCATTTCACCAGTGCTGAAATGTTTGAGCTTAACTCTTTGAGTTACTCCTTTGATTCAAAATGAGTTGAAATGCTCTTATGGAAGAGACCTCATAAGTCATAGAAGTAATCAGAGAGTGTGAAGACTAAATCACATCAGATCCAGAAAGTATTAACTCAGCTTTAGAGAAGTTAATGTAACTTCATTATTTTTTCTGGTTCCAGGCTTGTTTTCTGTATAGTATTTGGCTATAAATATCATGATACCAGACACTGCTACAGCCGCTGAGTCCCTCTGCCTACAGTGAACACAGTGCTTTTGGAGATCATTTTCTGTTCAGGCTCCACCAGAGCTACACATGGGCTGAATGTTTGAAGTAATCACTATCTGTCAGAGTTGCATAAATGCCTTTTGCTTCTTCATGTTTTGGCCACTTTTTCACACTATCATCTGCCATAAACAAGGACAGTTTGGCTTTATTGTGTTTGTAACTCCCTTACAAACAGTTTTAGGATCCTGTTATATCCTCCCTTAGCCTTCTCTTCACCAAGCTAAATAAGCCCATTTCCCACAGCCTCTCTTTGGGACTCCAGGCCCATGACCATCTTGGCTTACTCTTGCTGGCCCATCTCGTTCCCACATTCCCCTTGAACTGAGGACCATGAAACTGGACACAGCACTCCGGGTGCAGCCTCGCTGGTGCTCAGTAAAATCAAGGAATTTGCCTTCATTTTCCTCGGAACTCCCAGGGCAGCTGCAGTGTGACAGTGAGCATTCAGAGAGGTATGCAGCTAGCTCTCTTCTGGGACAGCAGTGAGGTTTCTCATTCACGGGTAGATTTGAAGTAGCCCCTTAAAAACTTCAGCAGCGAGGAGAGGTCAAAAACAAGTGAACCCAGAAAAATGTAAAGTGAAAGCTTTGCAAAGCATATTCTGAGAGGACCAGGCAACAAATACTCCTGTGCAAGATGTTTAGTATCATGGCTTGGGCCGGATTTGGACCTATTTGTGCTGTTCCTAGCAATAATCTTTGAACTTAGAAGAATATAATCTTCTATGCTGTGCATTGTCCATTTTCATGCATTGTCTATAAAATCTGTATCTCCTCTTGAGTTTATTGGCTGTGTGTGGCGTCAGATACTCAGGTCTCAACCTTATCAGATGCAGAGACTGAGGTCTGGCTGAAGAACTGACTATAACGACGTGAGGTCAAGTCCAGAACTGGCAATTCTGCTTTTGGTTTGATGATAGGGACAGAGGATGTGGCTGCATAGGTTCCAGTAGGCCAAGGGTGATTTCCATTTTTACTTAGTTGGCCACTCTAAGAAGAATAAGGGTATGCTTATCGCTTTGGGTATTTATAGCTTTTCCTACAGCAGCATGGTTTATAAATAACTACAGATCTTGTTGCAACTTCCAATGACAGAGAGAAAGGAAGTATACTCTTTCTCAGAGTTTGAAAAGTTGCTGTTTGTGATGCTCTTTGTTTGATTAGAGCCATAGCCACAGTGTATATAGTTCAGCAGATCTGTTTGGGCAACTTGCTCACACTCTCTTTTATTTTCTTTGGTTGGGTTTTTTGTTTGCTTGGTTTTTTGTTTGCTTGGTTTTTTGTTTGGTTGGGTTTTTTGTTTGGTTTTTTTTTTGTTTGGTTTTTTGTTTTTGTGTGGTTTTGTTTTTGTTTGGTTGTTTTTTGTTTGGGTTTTTTTTTGTTTGTTTGGGTTTTTTTGTGTTTTTTTTTTTTTGTTTTTGTTTTATGTTTTTTGTTTTGTTTTGTGGTGTTTGTTGTTTGGTTTTTGGTTGGTTGGTTCTTTATGTTTTTTCTTTTGTTTAATACCATTAACTTTCAGGTCCTCTTAAGCACCCTGAGACAATCTTGCCCAAGGGCTAGTCTCACCTTTACAATGCCAGACCATATTTACAGTATTTTCTTGCAATGTGCAACCCTGCTTGCAGTGAGGCCAATGGCCTCACTGCACTGACATATTTGGGTTGAGCTGCATCCAGCCTTTGGTATGGCTGTGGCTTGGCAGATATTCTCCTGCATGGCTGACATGACAGCCTGGAGTTCAGGATTCTTGGGAGTTCTCAGCATTATTCTCCCACAGATTTAGAACTTGGCTGGGCGGTGACCAGAGTGTGCCAAGGAGGATTGGTACTTTGGGAATACACTCTTCAGTGGAAAGGACCCCATTGGCAGGGACAGAGTCGATATGTGATAAGCTTTGGGTACTCTTAGTGACTGCAGTCCCTAATAATGTAGAACTCCATTAAGGAACACAACCAGGAGACCTCTTGCTGTCCAGAGATCCTGGGGAGCTCTGATACTGCTGACTGTGGGGTCAGAGTTAGTTGGTTGTCCACCTAAGGAAATGTCAGAGCCTCAAGCCTGGAGACGGGGTTTATGGACTCTTCAGCCTTGGTGCAGGCTCTGGGTGCACTGGCAGTGTAGACACTGAGGCCATAGGGAAAACTCCTCAATCTTTGAGGAGAACTGGGGTGATAGGCACTGTGACCAGGATGGCAGAGCATTGCCTTTGCATTGCTAAACCTTTTTACCTTAATGTCTTCACTCCTTGACATTCTGGAATTAGGTGTAAAATCCAGTCACCATTTCAACCAGCCACTGTCAGCACTGGGGCTGAAGGACCTTTTAAGGTGATGTTTGAACCACCACGCTGAGTATTAGGAAAGAAAGTCCTCCTAAGGAAGAGAGGGAGGATATAGAAAATTGGTTGGAACCAACTTCCAGAAGGACTGGAGTCCAGCATGTTGGTACAAAGTAGCTCGTTCCCAATTGGGGAATTTGTAGGCACTCCTGTTGACCTGACAGTGGGAGCTATGTTAATATTCATATGGGATCTACATAAGTGCTTAAGAATTCATTATTAAATGCAATGTTCAGAAAAAGGGAGCTTATTTCTCACTTTTGACCCCTAACTTGTCAATTCTAAATTTAACCAGACCACACACCATACAGCTGATCCTCCTTTTAATATTTTCACAAGAACATTTTATTGGCAGTACTGCTTTCTGAAGTGCAGAAGGGCTCTTACTGCTTTGGCTTTCCTAAAACTGAACATTGTCTATGTATTAATAGGTTTTTAAAAAGGCACATTTTTAAGATACAACCAATACTGGGGCTGGACTGAGATTCTGGATGAGGTTGCTAAGGAGTCCTTATAGGGTGACATCTGAGGATGTTCCCAGGGTGCTTAGTCCCTCCAGAGGCAGAGGTCAGTGCCTCCTGACTTCACTGGAACAGCTGAAAATGTCACACTGACAGACTTCTTTAAAACCCTTACCTAGGCTATTCTTTTTGACTCTTGGTGTAACTCTGTGCTTCTTTCTCTTCCCTTTCCTGTCCTACATGCTCTGCAGTTTCATCCCTTTACAATTCTTCCCTCTCCTCCTGCATTTCTATCTTCACCTTAACAGCAGAGAGCTAGTCCCACATCCCTATCTTTCTCTATTTACGTTGGCAATGATCATAGTCATTCCTGTTCCTGTCCTTTCTGCCCAGCACTCATCCTCACTATTTTGTGGTGTGTCCATCTCTTCTCTGTCTTTTCCTGCTGTCTCTGAGACACCCAGTTCATCTCTAAAAGTGTCACTGCTGGCTGCAACAGTCCCCTGTGCTGCCCTTTGTAACTCCTCATTCTCTCAGGTACATATCTCACTTTTCCATGAGTCCTTTGGCTCACTTCTCAAAGTCTCCTTCCATCAGATTTCTTTTTTCTTGCACAGGATCTTACCAGTCCCTGCGTAATACAGCACAACTTCCCCCATTATCCAGCTTATATTTCTTCTTCCCCTACTCAGTGGCTGTCAGAGGTGTAGTTTGTCTTCTCCTCTCTCCTTCTAGTAACTCCATTTGCAAAAGTGGTCCCTTGTCCTCTCTTGCCCAATTCTTTATGCTTTTTCATACCCACTCCATCTTAGTCCATTCTTTTACTCTGCCTATCCTCAAGCTCTTTTCCCATACACAGCGAGTTTTAGCACATTCCAGCCTATAAAAAAAGGAAAACCTTAGGGTCTCTACTTTGATGTCTCTCATCTTCTGGTATCTTGAAGTTCAGTCACTGTAGCTCAGTATTTGAGGCCATAATTGCTTTTTTCCCTATCCCACTCTTGCCTCCCTCTACTCTATCTTGCTTCCCTGTTGCTAACCCATCACACACATCAAGATGTTTTTAATGCCTTCTATCAGAAGTTGGTGCCAGAGTTGGTGCTTCCTACTTAAGCTCTTCAGCCCCTCAGAAGTCATGCTCTTCTTGAAATGCTGTTCTCTTTCCTTTCTGAAGTTCTTTTGTTTTCTCCTTATCATCTGCTTACTTTGCTAGTCAGTCGTCCACTGTCCTTTCAAGAAGTCATCTCATTTATCTTGAAACTCTTTGTAGGAGTTTCTTGGGTCCCTTTTCTCAGTGTACCACTCTTCTCTTTACAGACCATTAGTTTTGGAGGAACTTCTTACAAATTTAACTATCATTTCCTTTAGGCTATCATAGATTCCCAGAGGACTTTCCAAGCTCAAACCTCAACCTGTTAGATATATAATTTGGAAGATGATCATCAGTTCCAGCTCAGCACAGCCAAAAGACAGTTTATGACCTTCGACCTTCTCAGCTGTGCATTTGGTCACTTATGGACATTATCTTGGTTCCATTTTCTGTGGAGGTTTCTCTATACATTCTTACAGCCGGGCCCTGCCATGCTGTGGGTAATACAGGGACTGTTAATGGTCGTTCTGGATTATATTTCTAATATGTGGCCTGTGTGGAGTGATATCACATTAGTGCTGATCCTCTAAGCTTTCTGTGTCATCTTGTAGGATGTTATTACTGGTGCCACCGCTGTGCTCAGTGTCTGCCTGAACTTGGCTTCCAGCAGCTGACATTGTTGAGCCATGCCATGTCATCAGCTAGTCCACATCCTCTGCCATCCTGGGCACCTCCCCTGGCACTGCCAGGCAGCGTGTGGAGCAGATTAACAGCCTGGGCAAGAGTGAACCAAGTCACAGGAGTATCTCACCAGAGATGAGCTCCTCAAGGCCTCGAGGGCAATCAGTGGGACATGCTGTGCTTCAGAAAATATTCTGGGAAGTATCACTACCTATGTCAGGTGCTGGTGCCTGTATATAATAATCATTACAGCTACCTGACATGCAGGACCAGTGCATCAGATTCATGGGCCTTGCTCACTAGGGTGTGTTGACAGCATCAGCCCTGTAACAAAAGTTAAACAACCTCTTCTGCTGACTGAGTTGCCAAAAGTTAGACCCTGTGAAAGCCCAGCAAGGTGTTTCAGGATAACGATGGTTTCCATGTTCTGGAGACATTCAGTGTTGATTTATGCTTCTAAATTATCTCCAGCTACTTGAAATCACTGCTTTTAAATCTGCTCATCAACATGTAAGTATGAATTACTTATAAAATTGAGAGATCAGTTTCGCTTTGGAGCAGGTCCTACTCAGCTTCCTTTTCTAGAAGCAGCCGTCATGTAAATGTGATTTACATATTGATTTATGTTAACAACTGTGAACCTTCCCTTAGCATCATTTTAAGCAGAGTTTCATAGGTAATTTCTTGAGACACACTTAAAATGTAGCTCGAAAGATAACTGTCTTAAAAGGTGTAAACTTGAAAGGTGCTTCGGTTGCACTCTGTGATGTCAGTCACAAAAAATGAAGCAGGGCCATGCATATTAAATATCTCACATGATGAAGAGATCCAGACATAGAAACCTGCTTGGTTCTGGGACAGATTCCAAGGACAAATAGAGCACTCTGCCTGTAAAAATAAATTATTTTTTCCTGATAGGTTGGCTAGTGTCACCCAGACATCACTGAGTGAAAGTGTATTTTGCCTTCTACAAGGCTCACGAGTTTTTTTCCTCTTGAATGAAATGTTTAATGAAACACTGAATCCTTGAATTGACTGTTGTTCTGGTTCTGGTCTCCAGGTTATTTTATTTAATTCTGTTGGCCTTCTCTATTCTCTGCTGCAGACAACAGTGCTGACACCCCTCCACACATTGGAATCTGCTCTCTTCAGGATGCTTTTCTGCCTGCAGCAGGAGCCCCATTGCACTGAGACCCTGTGCCACAGTGTCTCTGACCAGATTCTCTTCTAACTGCATAATAGATCTTTCTGCATTTTCACCCTCCCTGATCGTGCAGCAGATCAGTGGGTGTCTTACTGCCTCCCTGAACAAAAAAGGGCAGGCTTGCAGAATACATCCATGCTTGACTTATAAACATTTTGTCCTAGAAAGATAACAAATTAGTATTTGTGATATGCAAAGGGATCTTGCTTATATTTAACTGTTTCCAGCTATTGGTAAAGAATGATAACTTTTGGCTGCAGGGATTCCCAGTTGGACTCCTCACCAGGATTATTCCTCTTTGATGCTGCACAGAGCCCTCCATCCAGCACTTGGCTAGCAAGCAGGATGGTCTTGTTGCCGCCAGTGGGCAATTGAATTTTTCAAGCTCTGCTTTTCAGGCTAAGATGCCTAGTTTTTACATGTAAGACATGAAGATAAAATTCTGCCTATCCTTGTCAAAGCTGCAATTTGTTAGCTGTCCTTATGTATGCATCAGACATGGATAACCCCAAAGGGAAGAGCTAAAGGGTTAAACATAAAATGTAGAGTAGTCACCCAGCAACTATTTTCCCTTCTATCTAAGCGCTGTGTTATCACAGTGCTGCTCAGAGATAGGCGTGACTGACACAGTGAAGTGGACCCAGGAAGCGTGCTCAGCTTCATGTCCCTTACTCCTGCAAGCTTGGCTGCTCTGTTGAGATGAAAAACTGCAGAGTACAGCACACCAAGCAAGAAGAGCACAGCCTGAGTATCAAAAATCCAGCTGATTGACTGAACATTCTTCTGTGCGTCTGAGTTCATGTCAGAAGGTGAGGAATTGCAAACAAACTGTTTGTGTATGTTAGCCCAACATTTTTGAGGAGGGCTGGCTGGCTCGAGTAACCTTTTCTAAAAACAACCTCTTGCCAAGACTAGATTCACACTGCAGGCAAGGTCTGGTGCTCACTGCCCTTCTTATGAAATAAGTGTAGTACTTGACTTTTATCCTCACTTTTCTCCAAAGTGATTCCCTAGTATTTTAGTGCTTTATGCGCAGTGTTAATCCAACAGCCATGAAACCTCACTTCTCTTAGCAATACCTTCACACCAACCTTGAGATTGTTTTGTCACTGCCCAGACCTCCTCTACCCCAACTGCAAGAGAGGGCCATGACAGTCATCTGCTTTAAGAAGTGCTTTCATATTTGCAGATGAGAAGTTTTATGTTGTACAGAGAAACTTTCAACCACTGCTAAGGAGGCAAATTTTTGAGAAAGGACTTTGTTAAATAGTATAAGCTTTTTAGTATATGCAAATGTACAATAATATTTAAAATTAAGCAAGTGCTACGTACCAAATTGAATATGATGGAGAAGATACAAGTCTTGTGGAAAACAACATATAAAAAAATAATTTATTTCTAATCATAACTCTGCTGATTCTGTATATCACTTTATCCCTAACTACAGCTCTAAAAACCCCTGCTGTGTGTCTATAGGTTCACTAATTAGCTAAAGGCATCTCAAACTGTCCCATACAGTTCCATGACAATTCCCACAGTCATCTTTCATCTGAATTATGTGTCAACAAGTCCCTAAGATACAAGCCAGGTAATTTTAGAGGAAAGGCCTCTATATAGAGGAAGAATTAGAAGACATGCCATGAGCAGTGGTTGTTCAGTGTAACAGAGAAAGCATCGAAATATGATTAATGAGCTGAGAAGCAAACACTACTTCTTCAGGTTCCTTTTGTCCATTGTGAGAAGGTAATTTCAGTGTTATCTGTGTTACCTATTTTTTCATGGACTGGGAAACCATCGGAAACTTCCTACATTTTGAAAGACTGCATTTTGAGGGATGTATCAAGCAGTGAGATTCTCCATGACTGGGCAATGTCTTCACGAAAGTGAGAGGACTAACAGAGGCAAAGGCAGCAGCATTTCCAGACACCAATTTCCCCACTGCATGGCAAAATCTCTGTTTCTCCTGTCTTTTCCCCTGGCAAGTACTTTCCTAACCCAGGGCAGAGGTAACAGGGTACCCAAGGGCCAGTGGGCCATGGGCAGGAAAACCACCCAGTTCCCACACAAGGGTGTGGGACCTCAATGTGCATTAGGAGAAATAAAACACTTTTCTGAGCAATGGTTTGTTTGGTTTTTTTTTTAATTTTATTTAATAAACAATTATCTTCTCTGACATGTTTGTTTGCTTGTTGTCATACAGTTTTAGTGCTTTGCCTCTAGTTATGAGGCTTTACAGGCATCCTTCTTGCCTTTTAGAATCATAGAATCGATTGGGTTGGAAAAGACCTCTGAGATCATTGAGTCCAACCCTTGGTCCAGCTCCAGTCTGTTTACTAGATCATGGCACTCAGTGTCATGTCTAATCTCAGTTTAAAACCCTCCAGGGATGGTGAATCCACCACCTCTCTGGGCCAGCCATTCCAATGCCTGATTACTCTCTCTGTAAAGAATTTTTTTCTAATATCCATGCTGAACCACCCCTGGCTGAGCTTAAGCCCGTGCCCTCTTGTCCTATTGCTGACTGCCTGGGAGAAGAGACCAACCCCTACCTGGCTATAACTTCCCTTCAGGTAGTTGTAGAGAGTGATGAGGTCACCCCTGAGGCTCCTCTTCTCTAGACTAAACAACCCCAGCTCCCTCAGCTCTCCCCATAGGACTTATGATCTAGTCCTTTTATCAGTCTTGTTGCTCTTCTCTGGACCCGCTCCAGTGCCTCAATATCTTTCCTGAACCGAGGGGCCCAGAACTGAACACAATACTCAAGGTGTGGCCTCACCAATGCAGAGTACAGGGGAAGGATCACTCCCCTGGTCCTGCTGGCCATGCTATTTTTGATACAGGCCAGGATACCATTGGCCTTCTTGCCACCTGGGCACACTGTTGGCTCATGTTGAGCTTCCTGTTAGTTGGTACCCCCAGGTCCCTTTCTGCCTGACTGCTCTCCAGTTGCTCTGTCCCCAGCCTGTAGCGCTGCATGGGGTTGTTGTGGCCAAAGTGCAGGACCCGGCACTTGGCTGTCTTGAACTTCATCCTGTTGGAATCAGCCCAGCTCTCCAGTCTATCCAGATCCCTCTGCAGAGCTCTCCTGTCTTCCAGCAGGTCGACACTTCCTCCCAACTTGGTGTCATCAGCAAATTTGCTGGTGATGGTCTCAGTTTAAGCTGTTCATATTGCTTTTGCTCACTGCTGTTTTGCAAAGGTCAGAAAAACACTGATATCAGATAATGTCCCCACCCAACATCAGCAGAATAGAGCTGCCAAGAGCAAACTAGCTGGATATGAAGGTCATGGCCACAGTATGGACAGACTTGTGAAGATACCTACAGAGCAGTAAGATGTTTTCATCTGAGCAGTGCGTACTGAGGCAAGAAGGTGCAGCACTGAATGATCAAGCCAAGCCTTTCTAGTTTCCTGTAGAGTTTGTAAACTTCTATTCACATGAAAAACATCTTAATTGCTCTTGAGGAGGTAACAAGGATAAATTTCCAAGTGTTCTCTGACATTTTATTTCCTCCTGCTTCAGGGGGCAACACCTTGTCTTGAATATTAATTCTCCTGGGAGCTTTGCAGGAAGGCAGTGTTGCATGCTAGTTACCCAACAAAGAAAAAACTTGTTGCAACTTTGAGTTGTTTATGTTTGTTGGGTTTGTTTTGGTTTGGTTTTGGGTTTTTTTTTTGCTTGGTTGGTTTTTTTGACCTTGATTGATCTTCCCTTTAGCTCCTTTAGTCCTTTCCAATTCTGTGGTTTTGAACATGAAAAATTTTCCATGTTGACCATTTAGATGGGGCACTGTATTGCAATGTTCTAGCAGTATTGTCTTTGATTCAGCAGTAAATCATGCAGCTCAAGGATATGGGAAACTGTGGACGTGATTTCTGGTAGTACATAGTTCTGTTGACCTTAATTTCCCTTTCCTTCTAGCAGAGTTGTGTGAAAATGTTTCTGATCCAAAGTCTGCACGTTGAATTCCTGTTGCTATTATCACTGTGAGACAGAAATCACTGAAGTAGAGAGAGTACTGTGGGCAAAGCAATCAGCATCTGCATTCTTCATTCCACCTATGCTTTTTGCAGTCTTGTCCCTCAAGTGCAGAACACTGCACCATGCTCTTGCCAGGAAGAGAGGGGTTCCCATCAAGAAAAAGCCTGTATGAAAGAGGCACGTGATATGTAGCTGATATATTAATTGCATTTTCTGGCTGCAGTGCTACAGATTTTCTGCTGTACAGCCAGGTCTATGTCTGTCTTGTCCTGTTAACTCCTGTCTCACCATGGACATCAGCACTGTCCTCTCTCCAGGGAAGACAGTATTTGCCTTGTATTTCAGAGATTTCACATGCTAACCTGATGTAATTATTTCCTCTGTGAATTGTGGCATACGTGTGAATATTAATCAGTTGCAAACCTTGTAAATATACATTTGAAAGTATTTTATTGTAGTCACCATAAGACATCAAGAATTTAGGGGAAATTTTCCATATGTGATGTCCGTAAGAGTGATTTTATGGTTGTGGAACTAGACAAAGACTCAAGTACAGGTTTAGGCTCCAGCTTTACTGCAGACTCCCTCTCCAACCCCTGCTGAGTCATTCACTCTCTTTCACTCTCCATTGTTTGGAAATTAGCAGAATTAATGCTTTTTTATTTCCTTCTCATGCTCCTGTTTTTTTCTGCTTCCTCAGATTAGAAAAACCTCAACTTTCTAATTCTCTTATTGTGCACCTGAAAAGCTTGAACATGATGGGACACTGAGGGCAGTTGTGTTACTCATAACTACTCTGTCAGTCTTAAACTTCACTTGACAAGGAAGTCAGTGCTGCAGAATTCCCAGTTATACACTAGTTTAATTTTGTTTATTTATAACTGTTCAACAGGTCTGGACTAGTAGGAGTCAGCAGAACATGTGAGAAAAAAGAGAATGTTTTCTGAGGATGTCTGCTGCAATAAAAAGATCATAGCTTCAAGGGGAAGTAATGTTGACCACTCAACAAACTTCTATGATGATACGAGTGGCTTGTTAGAAGGGGCACAGAGCAGTGGCTTTTGCCTACCTGGATTTCAGTGAGGTTTTCGAGGGTCATGCTGCCATCCAGAGACACCTTGACAGGCTGGAGAAATGAGCCAACAGGAACCTCATGAAGTTCCATGAGAAGTGCAAAGTCCTGCACCTGAAGAGGAGCAACCCCAGATACCACCATACGCTAGAGACCAGCCAGCTGGGAAGCTGCTGTGCAGAAGATGATCTGAGGATCCTGGTGGACACCAAGTTCAACATGAGTCAGCTGTGGTCCTTTCATCGAAGAAAGCTGATGTTATCCTGGGCTGCATTAGGCATGACACTGTCAGCAGCTCACGGGAGGGGATCCTTCCCCTCTACTCAGCCCTGGTGAGGTCACACCTGGAGTGCTGTGTGCAGTGCTGGGCTTCCCAGGACAAGAGAGATATGGACATGCTGGAGAGTCCAGCAACGGACCACAAAGACCATGAAGGGACTGGAGCATCTCTTCTATGAGGAAAGGCTGAGAGAGCTGGGACAGCTCAGCCTGGAGAAGTCTCATCGAGACATTATCAATGTATATAAGCATCTTAAGGGTAGGTGCAAAGCAGATGGAGCCAGTGTCTTCCGAGGGAGAGGAGAAGAGGCAACAGGAGACAACTGAAATACAGGAAGTTTCCTCTGAACATTGGGAAACACTTTTTTACTGTGAGGGTGATGGAGCATGACACAGGCTTCAGAGAAGGGTTATGGGGTTTCCATCACTGGAGACACTCAAAAGTCATCTGGACTTGGTTTTGGACGATTAGCTCTAGGTGGCCCTGCTTGAGGAGGGGTGAACTCTGGAGGTAATTTCAAACCCTTCCTTGACTCTGTGAAAGGTTGTGAGACAGAACGGTCTCTGATAATGCTTATATCATGCATCAGCAAAGATCCTGCAACAACAAAGCCAGAAAATTGTAGGCAGAGCTTTCTTTCAAAAACTGAAAATGCAGTCCTATGCTAAGAAAGGGTTAGTGCAGAAATGGTGACATGCTCTTATTCCTGAATCTGAAACTCTGGAAATGGAAGAAATGCCTGCACTTTGTCACTGCAGTGCTGTTCCCCATAAGACACCCTACTGTGGTATAGCTCTTCCAAATGTAAACTTCCCAGTTCATATACTTTCTACAAAATCATTTCTTACAAAATCATTTTACAGCACAAGTCATAAAGATTTTTTTTTGCCACTTTTTGCCTAAATCAATGCATTTTAAACCTGTGAAACCACTAATATCCTCATGTTCCAGTGATAAACAGGGCCAAGGGAGATCAGTCTCCAGGACATTAATGACACGTAGCTTTTTAACGATGTTTAGTTAAAATGTGTTGATTATGGAGCAGGGTGAGGAGATGAGCAGTGCAGATTCCTGCTCCAGAAAGCTGAGGAATCAAAGCTGTTGTGCAGCGCAGAGGGGAGGCATGACAGCCTGGTTTGGGCTGGGAGAAGGCAGAGGAAATCATAGCAATCCCTCTGTGCTTCCAACCAGGACTTCTAAACAGTTTAAAAGGCCATCCAGAGAGACTGTGTTCCCAGTTTTAGTATCAAAACTAGTTGACCTGGCTGCTGGGTCCTTCGGTGAGTGGTTCCCTCTGATATTCTCACTATCCCCTGCTAGGAGTTACTGACCTTTCCTATTCCTATGAATTAAACTAGGTAAGAAATCAACTGAATTAGTTGTATAAAGCAGAATATATTCAACAAGTCAGCTTTAGAATATGGAGCAAAGGATCTAGGGTGACTGGGCAAACTGGCCCCCACACTGGTGACAATGTTGTAACCATGATTTCTGAGTGATGATAAGGCACTGGAATGTCTCACCACATGCCTTTCAGGTACAATACTTTTTGACTCTCTTGAACACTTAATATATTTTGTGATATGTGGATGGACAGTTGAAGATGTGTCAAAACTGACAGTATTTTCAGACTTTGACATTTTGGCATAAAACAAAGTCTGTAACTTAAGAAAATTATTTTTAAATAACTATGACTAATCATTTTAGAACAGAATTGTAGTGGATTTTTTTTTATTTACATTTTTAATAACACATCTTGAATTCATTGTTTTAAATTTTGCAAATATTTTCAGTTTAATAGCCTAGTTTAATTTGCACCTGAGCTCAAAGATGCAGGTGGATACTGATTGCACATCCCCTTTTCAGGGGATGAATCCTCATGTCCTGAAAAGGCACTTAATCTAACCAAAACCATCTGGAAATACTTGCACTTATTTTAACTTCAGTTTTCCCTAGTTATCTAAAAAGATCACACTGTACTTGCTTAAACAAAGCATTTAAAAATGCAGTTGTCATCCATTCTATTCCTCCTGTAGCTGAACACTTTGTTGTTTCATAATAAATGGTGACATTAGTTCATATCATGTGATTAAAAAGGATTCATCACACATTAGAGCCCATAATCGCAGCCTATAGTCTCATTTTAACATTTCTCACTGGCATATCCTACTTGACCCTGCTTACTGCAGCACTTCTATTATGCTGTCTAAAAGGACAAGAGGACTGAACAGAAACAAAAATGCAGGGGTGAACATTGCTTTCACACTCACAGCTATGTGTTCAGTACTGTTATAGCTCTCGATGAATAGAAGAAATCTGGAGTCTGGCCAACGCCACTTGATAGAAATCTCCATCTTCCAAAAAAAATGTCCTGATGTGTTTAAAATAAAGTGACCAGCTAAACCAGTGAGCAAGAACTTTCTGTCACAGAAATACAGAACAGCACTCAAGACAACCTGATACTGTATGGTATCAACTTCATAGTTTATGCACTCTGACTGTGTAGTGATGTTTATTTTCTTTCTTGGCACACTGGTAATATATGATAAGGATAAATATCGAAAGGTTGAAGGCTACTGACTAGATCTTTCTGTCTAGATTAGTAATAGGCAATGCTGTGTTGACGTATTGCTTGGGAAGGAAATCAAGCTGTAATAAAGCAAAAGTGCACCTTTATGGGTCAAATGGTATGCTGATAACATAATGAAAACAGTTTTTATGTCTCTATTTGAGTTACACAAACTCAAATAGATCTTTCTTGTTTAGCTCTATATTTAAGAGATCTATATATCAAAACAACATGAAAATAAAAGAGAGAGAGGAGCTGTCTGAAGCTGAGCTAATCAACTTAGCTGGAGCTGAACCATTGGCAGGTGTGTGCCATGGGCTCCTGGGGCCAGTGGAGGGGCAGGGATGCCGCCAGCAGTGCTGAAAGGTGGGCAGATAGATCTCCCTGCTGTGGGTGAGGGAATGAGGGTTTTGTCTCAAGCCCACAGGGCTCCGGCACTCTGCACACTGCTGCCAGTCTGTTTTGCTTTGCTTTGCACCAAGAGCTTCCAGCCAGAAACATGGTGAGAAAGCCCAAGCTCAAAAGAGATCCCAGCCTGAGGCTGAGCCTGGACGTTTCTGTTTCTCTGCCACTTACACTTAGTTATCATTATTTGTTGTGTCCACGCTGTTTCGTTACAGGCTCTGCCACCCACCTTTCCATGGCAAACCTGCTCAAGACAGGGCTGGCTTGAGGTACTGCAGGCACTGTCCTCTTGGTGCCTCAGGGCTTTTTTTTATTTAGCAGATCTACAATAGCCTTAGAGAGTAGCAGGTTCAAATGAAAGCTGTTGGCTGAGTGCATGGTGTGGCACGGTGGTGAGGCAGCAAATGTGACCCTGTCCTTGTATCCTGCTTCTGGGCCCCAAGCACGGCCACCTGCACGTTTCCAAGCTACACCTCTGGCTGAGCCAACTTAACTCATCTCCTGAACTGAATCTCCTCCAGCTTTGCTGAAATCCAGGTGCTCAGTGATGGCTGGTGTCCATGCAAAGGCAGTTCCCCTTCCCAAGGAAAAAAATCCCAACAAATCTGAATTACAACACCTCAGTTTCTTCATTTTAAAACTCCACTCCATGGTGTATTACTCCTCTCTCAACTGCTCAATTGTTTCCTTCTGTGACAAAGAGTCAATCTGTTCTAGTGGCAAATCTGTTCTGGTGTTTTGCTTGGCAAAATCAAGCTAGGCTCAGGCTTTCCCCAGATCTCTCATAGCCCTCAAAAAATGATGTGTACAAACTCCCATGCACTGAAAAATCATGAGACATCCCACAGCCCAGACTATTTTATATCTCCCCTGGGGGATATCAGTCAGGTTTTCAAAATTAAACAATCTTTTCTGCTCATTTTGCAGAGGCTGGTTATCCTGCTTGAGATTTTTTATTTTTTTGACATTGCTTAACATATTTTTCATTGTATCTTCTAAAGTTCATTTCTCAGAACTGCCTTACAGTGGATCTCTTTCAATCTTCCAGCGTGGTTGATGATACCCTGCCTTTGCACAGCTTTCATGGTCCTGTTGCTTTTCAGCTCTCCTCCCACCTGGATCCAGCCTCATGGATCAGCTGCCATCCCTTTTTGCTCTCACTTAGGCTACAGAGCATGCATAAGGTAAAATGTGAATAGGGTCTGGTATGGGAATCAGCGTGACCATTCCTGCAGCTGTCAGAGGTTCCCTGATCATGGGAAGGGAGCCCTTTCCCATCTTCTGCCCACCAAAACCAGGACCTTTTGCTGGTTACCACAGAGATCTGCTGTTTCTTACAGGATCCATCCCCCACTGGTGCTATTTTTCCATTGAATCAGGATTTTTTTCAGCACAAATAATAGTTAAATGGTTTCTTCCAGCAGCATCCAAGGACTTACACAGAGGTAATTATTATAGTCTCCAACCTCCTTGCACTCTGTAGCACTCAGGCAATGAAGGACAATTGTGTTACTTCAGTTTTCCAGGTTTGATTTTGTTTGCCCACAGCCATACAGAAAAACCTCAGTACAGCCAGAAACTCAAGCTCAGATTGGCTGTGACAACAATGGGATATGGTTATTAACACAGAAACATTGCCTCCATGATAGCCTCTTGATTTTGACAGGTCAGGACATTACCTATTTACATCTATTATGTAAAGGATATGTGAAATAAAATAGAAACTCAGAATTACTTGTGTCATTTAATGTGTTTGGGATGGGACTCAACTTGTCTAAGTTTAGGTGGGAATAAATCAGGCTCCCTTAGAGTTCACAGTGAGAGACAGGCACTTCTGCATCGTGATTGATTCATCTAATTCACTTCAGAGAGCTGTGTCCCAAAACCACGTGTTTTCTTCCTGAACTTGGAGGGATTTGAGCGGGTAAGCTGTGATAGAGAGGCAGTGTCACAGGAGGGGACTTTCCTCCTCACAGCCCTTAATCACTGCTCTGTTAACAGAGTGCAGTGCTGGTGATTTAAAACACTGAGTGAGGCTCAACTTTTCTCACTCCAAGCCCCACCACAATGTTGTGTTCTGGTCAGAAAAGCTGCAATGATTTTTCTGTGTATCTCCAAGTCACACAAGGTATCTGCTATCCAACTATTCCCCACCTGCACACGCAGGAAGCCTGGAGCAAGCGAGGCTGACCCTGTTGGTGGAATCTAGTAGGCAGCAGAGCACAAGCTTTTAGAGTAACTTCTTCCTTTCAATCCTTTGGAATGATTTTATCTAGAGTTGTTTCCTTAGCTTATGATGTTGTGCTCGCCAGTGCTGCAAGTGCTGGCAGACACCCCTAGTCTTGACTGCAGCTGGAGACCCTGCTCCCTGCCCATCCTCCCCCACGTCAGCTTTCCGTGGTCTGCGGTCTGGGTGTCCCACACCATCCCATGCTGCTGCTGTCATGGTTTGCCCCAGGGCTCTCATCTTCATTTTGGAGTTGGCAACACCATCATAACATTTTCTCGTATCCTTTTGTCTAAAAGACCTTGTTCCTCAGTTGTGCTGGGTGTCTATGGGGCTTGAGCACAGACAGTTGAAGGCTACAAAAACTACACAGCCCCAAGAGTGATCCCACCAGTACGCACCTTTTTTTAATTTGATAAAATTTTCTTTTCTGATTAAAAGCTTTCCCAGCCAAGACATGTTCTGCATAAAACGCAGCGAGAAACATGGTTAAGGCTTCCTCTGGCCTTCAGACTACTTGTTTAGTGCTCCATGGCTGTGGGCATGGCCAGTTTAGGCCAGGACATTCTCTATGTGAGAGTACAAACACTTTGTGTGCAAGGGAGGATGTGGTGATGCTGTGCAGAAGTCATCCCAACTCACCTTTGAAATTTCCCAAAACTGCCACAAACAAAACCTGAAACCACCATCCAACACTGCCCACAGTGTGATGTTCCCAAACATGCTTCCTTGTACATGTTGCTCTCATATACGTGGTCCGTGGTCCTCAATGTGGTGCTCCCATGCAGCTGCTCTATTTTGCTTATAATGGTGCTCCTGCAGTGGGATGCTGTGGTTCCTCAGCATGGTGCTCCTGTGCCTCTGCTGGTGAGGAGAGCTCAGTCCCTGGCTGCTCACAAAGGAGGTGTCAGGAAAATTGTAGTAACTTTCACATGAGGTGGCAGAGCACTCTCATCAAGCTGCAACCTTTCCCATCTCACACCCAGCCTCCTCTCCCAAGACTTGGTGCTGTCTCCCAACAACTCCCCTTCTGTGCTGAGGAAGTCAGATTTGTGATCATCACTGACCTGTGCCCAGGTCAGTCCTCCTTCAGGCCAGGTACCCACACACCCTGTGGCTGGGGCAGCTGCAGGTTTCCTGCAGTGCTCTACTGCCTCACTTCATTTCTCTCTTGTCTGACAAATAGGAAGGAAAAATGTGTAGTGCAAAATTCCCACCACCCCACAACTGCTTTTTAATCGTATAGTTGTGTTTGAGTCTGCCTAGTTAACATTGGCCCTGCTTTATTATAGCCCATTCATATGACTGGAAACCAGCAGCACTGAAAATGAAGGAAGCAAAGGAAAGTAAGAGAGTTGAAATTCAATTACTGTTTTCCCCCTCATTTTTAAATGGAATTGATTTTTTTTGAAATCTTTTGCTTGTTAACAGTACTATCTAATTACTGTATCTCATTTCACTTTAATATGAAACTCTCTGGGACCTGCATTGTCCATGTTCCTGAGTTTTCACAGAGTTAACAAAAATGTGGTTACATCGAGCTTTCATTGTATGTGGTGTCAGTGATGTGCTGAGGCCTTTGTTAGGCACTGGCTGCACACGCACCCACGTGACCGTCTCAGACACCTCACACAATGGCATAAAAAGGGTCTCGTCTTGTCAGCAACACCAAAATCGTCAAAAAAAGAAAGAAAAAGATTTCAAACAATTGTCTTCTGTTGGAAGAGCATATATTTTAGTAGATAGCTGTGATGTATCATTGTCTTTTAATGCTTTTTTGCCTCACTGAGAAACACCCAGTGCCTGTATTGCGGTCTGTCTTCCCATATGTATCACCAGCTTATTTGCTTGGCATTGCCAATGAGATTCTTTTTATAGAACTCAGAACAGTAAATAACTGAAAATTATGTTGAAAATTAGTACAAATTATGGAGTAGCATTATATATGTTACCTGCTTGCTGACACATATTGTTTCTTCTGTGAAGACAACAGATGAACTTGTAACTCAAGACATATGGAAGTCAAACCTGGCAGACTACAGCAGTATACAGTAAACAGAGTTAATGTTCCCATTTACAGAAAAAAAACCCCTGATTTCATTCTTATTGTAATTCTTATTATACATGACAGGCAGAATCATGTATGCCCATGGGGCTACATACAAACCTCATAAAAGCAAATGTCTCTGCATTCCTTTCCTGCAGTCACTACTGGGTTAGGACCTGCCAGTGGCAGGTGATACAAATGCTGTGAGATGCACTCATACAGCTGCTGTGAGATGCACTTTTAAAAAAGGCTAAAAGACATGATGCATTTTTGTAGTAAAGAAATACTGTTTGACATTGAGGAAAAATATAATTATTATGTAAAATGCTTAACTTAGTTTGAAAATAACATTTTCTGTTAAAAGAAAAAAGTTATTTGTCTGAGGTGTGTTATATGTGCTCAGAGATCATGATCCCAGTGGGAGAAACTGCTTAGAATCATGGAATAGTTTGACTGCTGAGAGCCCAGCCTAACCTGACTATGAATCTTTCCAGCAAAGAGGGAATCCACCACCTCTGTGGGCAACCTGTTCTGCTGTTTCACCACCCCCATTCTAAAACATGTCTTCCTTATATCCAGTCTGTATCTACTCAGTCCCAATTTAAAAACTTCACCCTTATCCTATCGCTTCAGGCCCTGATAAAATATTTGTCCCTATCCTGTTTATAAGCCCCATCCAGGTACCGAAAAGTCTGCTTAAGAGTCTTCTGTTCTCCAGGCTGAACAACCTCAGTTCTCTAAGTCTTTTCTCATAGGAGAGGCGCTCCAGCCCTGAACATCTCCATAGCCCTCATCTGGACAGGTCTATGCCTTTCCTGTACTGAAGACTCCAGAGATGGACACAGCAATCCAGCTGGGGTCTCACGAGGACAGAGTAGAGGGGCAAAATCGCCTCCCTTGACCTGCTGGTACTCCTTCTTTTGATGCAGCCCAGGACACAATTGGCTTTCTAGGGTGCAAGGGCATGTTGCCAGCTCCTGTCCAGCCTCTCATCCACCAGCACCCCCAAGTCCTTCTTGGCAGGGCTGCTCTCGATCCCTTCAACCCCTCAGCCTGTATGGATATATGTGGGTTGCCCTGACCCCGGTGCAGCACCTTGTGCTTGGTCTCATTGAACCTCATGAGATTCCCATGGGCCCACTTCTGAAGTTTGTCCAGGTCCCTCTGGATGGCATCTCATCCTTCAGGAGTGTCAAACTCATCCCTCAGCTTGGTGTCATCTGCAAACTTGCAGAGGGTGCATTCAATCCCACTGTTCACATAACTGATGAAGACACTAAACAGTGTGTGGTAGTTTATCCCTGGCCCAAACATGGACCCCTGAGGGGCACCACTGATGCCCATCTTTGCACATGTGAAAAGAAATTGGAGCAGCCTTACAAACTTCCAGGCAGTCGTGATGAGGACACTATTTGGCAAACCAGGTTTTGGCTAGCAACTGCTTTACAGACCCTTTGCTCCACAAGATCAAAGTAAAGCCTTGGAGTTAAGAAAATGTGCTCAGGTCCCTGCTCTGTGGCAGCAACCTTGTCCTGGAAAAGGTGCCAGCAGTTCCTGTCCTACCTCCTTTCCACTTTGGCTTCCTGGGTTATGCAAACGCGTAAGGTTGGTTCCAAAAACCCCTGACACACACACCAGTCAGCAACTGGTCTAGTCCTAAAGGGACCTCAGTTTGGGTGTCTCAGTAGTCACCAGCCAATTTGCTTTCATACCATATGTGTTTGCTGCAAGGATGGACCTTTTCTACCAGAATGGACTCCACCCAAAATCTTCCTAAGCTGTTATCTTTTGGCATAGAACAGAGCCTCCAGGACAGACAGAGAAAACCTAAAATGGGCACAATTGGGGTTGAAACCACTAATATGGAGGGGGTTTCTTCCTGTTGAGGCTTTCTTCCCTATCAAGCACACCATTTCTGTGTTGTATTCAGTAATGGTTTCATGTACAAATGCCATAAGCAAGCCTTAAATCAGTACTGTAACAAAGTAGAAAAGTGTTGGTATTTCTTCAGTTTGTTGGCTATTGGGTTCACACCACAGAAAAGAGAGTAGATGCCTTCTCACAGAGGCCATTTCTGATATTTCAGTACAGGGAAGGATGTGTACATACAGGCTTAAACTACCATGGAAACAAACCTAAAATGAGATTCCTCATTTGATGAAGGATGCACTTGTATTTCCCTGAACTTCATGTAGCTGATGTAGAATTTCCTTTTTTTTCCCCCTATGTCATAAATTATCTGCAGGGGGAAAACAAACAAACAAACAAACAACAAAAAACAACACACAAACAAAAACAAAACAGCAAAAAAACCCCCAAACAACCAAAAAATGCCAAGTTTGTCTTTCAATATCAGCATTCCTTAGCCAGGCTTTATCCCATTAACATAAGACATAGCTCAGTGTGGGATGAGCCTAAAGGGCTGCCTACTAAAAACATTGTAAATGTGATTACTTTTTTTAACCTATGCAACAGCAGTTCAAGAAATCTGCTGCCTCTTACTCTTGCTAGATGTATAGTTTAAGATACACTGCTGCAAGACAGCAGCACTTGTGGTGTTTTTATTGAAGAGGAGGAGGGGGTGGGGAGTGTGGGTGGCCTGCTGGGCAGCAGAACATCTCCAGAAGCACACAGGGGGAAAACCAGCAATCATAACTACGTTCAACAAGCTTTGACCCTTGAGGCAGACAAAACAGCCCAGGTTCTCCTTCTGAGAGATCTGCTGTGTGCTAGCCAGAAACATGCCAAAAGCCCTAACCATTTCTGATGTGGCCTCCTGTCACGTATTTCTTGCTCTGACCACAGGAGCTTCCTTCTGAGGAAATCAATCTTTGTGATTGTGCATCACGTGCACCTGCCATTGGCTGAGACACGCCCTCACAATAGTATTTATCACTTGGCACTTCTGTAGGAAATCAGCTTTCACTCAGAGCCTCTGCCTCATCAAACCCATCTGCTTGTGGGCTGAAAATGATTTGTGAAAGGATTAGTTTTCTGTCCCTGATCTCCCTGGTGTACTGAAATACTGAAGGTTTTTCTCAGAAATTGAAATATTGTCTTGATGACAACACTGGGTTTTCTTGAATTGAACCGAATTAGTAGGTATCTTGCTGGGCATCCTGGGACAGGCCCATCCTTTGACCCTGACAATTTTTCTATCACCTTTCTTAACCAAAGACAGAGAAACCACAAGACCTTCATAGAGTACAAACCATGACTTACTATAGTCATGGTCTCAATTTGCAGAGCTAGTAAAGCTGTTTCAAAGGCTTTCACTACTGTATTAGTCACCTTCCTGAAACAAGAAGCTTGGATCTCTTGATTCCAGTAGCAACAGCTCAGCAAAGTGATTGTCATGAACTAGAAATGACAGGCTATAAATGCTCATCTTCAAAATCTTTTTGAAGAAAAAGCAACCCAAATCCTTAAAGGTTCCTAAACACTCTCCCTGGTACCTGCGTTTTCTGTAAGATAGAGTTTGAGAAGTAAGCTGAAAGCTTATTTTGGAAGCTGAGAATCACACACAACCAGGTTGCAGCAGAGCTCACAGAGTTGCATTCAAATGGGCCAGCTTGTTCTAAATTCCCTGTCCCTCCCCATGCACACCCAGGGTCTGCCAGGAACACCACACTGAGGGGAGCTGGCAAGGTTCTTTCAGAGGTGTAAAGATCAGGAGTTCTCAGGCATGACTGGTGCACATGGTTGCCCCCACTGGATGAGACATTCATAAAAACATTTTGCTTTTATTATTTCACTCTTTTAACATCGGGATACAACTCTTATAAGCATCAGGACACGAGAAATCACAGCAGGTTCTGGATGGATACACCTCCAGGCTCTGTGGGCATAACACATCAAATCGCTGCCTAGGGCCAAAACACCTCAGGTCAGTAAAGTAACAGCAGATCACCTTCAGCAATTGATATATATGGGAAAGCAACACACCAATACCACAGCTCACTGCCTTCAGCTCCCAGCCTGAATGATCCATTGCCATCTGAGGCATCTTGACCAGAGACTGGACTAGTGCCCAAACGTACCCCTGGGAATTCTGCAAGAAGGTCTCACATCACTCATCTTCCCAGCCCTGCAGGCTCATGGGATTCCCACAAGCCCTGCAAGATCTGTGAAGTCAGTCTCTTGGTGGTTGTTTCCACCACAGGAACTCTGCGGACAGGCTACAGTGGTCATCCTGTGACACCAGGGTGGAGCTGCCACTGTTTCACCAATTGGGACCTTTTCCAGCAGGACATGGGAATTACTCTGTTATAGTGAGAAGGAACAGGAACAGGCACACACAGGAGCAAACACTAGAGTGGGCTGCTGAGGTGTTTCCCAGGACAGCACATCCAACACTGTTGGCAGCACAGCACCTCAGCTCCCAGCCTTCTCCACCAGACCAAATGCAATCCCCATCAGTGCACCTCTAGTCCATGGTGGCAGTGAGGATGACAATGGCACCAAGAAATCTTTTTCCTCCTGGTAATTTTCACCTCAGAAGTTGACAGCAGCATGACACAGCTCCCCCTTAACTCAAGAACCTCCTTTCCTATGCTGGTAACAACTGTTTTTGGGAAGGCAGAGCACGAAACTACTCAGATGGTCTGGTTTCTCTGAGGCCCTTTTCGCTCACCTGTTTCTCCCTGCCTTGCAGAAATCTCTCCCAGGGTGCTGCTGGAGGAGCAGAAGAAGGTGGAGTACTTGCTTAAAAAAATACAAACAGGGGAGAAGCGTCACTTTCTTGCATTTAAAAAAAATAATCTATACATAATTTCTGTGACGGCTCTCCTGATGCAAAAATACATCCACCCCTACCTAGAAGACACAGCACTTCTCATCCTCTCTGAGATCCCATCCCAATGCCTTTCTGCAGAGTAACAAAATACTGTGAAGAGGGCACTGCTCTTCTTGTTGATTTTTATTTCTTTTGCTCAACATCCCTTGTTATTCACTTCCTCCCTACTGAGTTCAAACTGCCCAAATCACTCAGCCTTTCCCCTAGAAAACACTTTTCACATCTTTGCTAGGCTCTGATCTTTAGAAAGGTCAGTAACTGCAGCACTAAAGCTGCCTCCCTTGTTAAATTGACTGCAGAGTCACCAAGGAATTTCATAGGATTCTCTTTTTTTTCTGACAACATACTGAAACTTAACTCACCACTTGCCTGGGGTTCTGGAGATTCAGTCGATGTGAGGAGTTCCAGAGCAGTATCTCCTCCTTTCTTCTTTTGTGGGATTCTCCAGTTGAAACTGAAGGAGAACTCACACTATATCTTGGCAAGGCACCAGCGATGCAGGTGAGAATGACCTCCCCTGAGGGTGAGCATACTTTTTTAAAATCTGTTGAAATACATGTCGGCTGCTGCCTCTGGGGATGACGTGAGATTTTATTATAAGAAATACTTTTTGCTTGAAGGCCAGCAGAGGTGACTGCTCCAGGGTCATATGTTCATCTTTCCAGATGAACAGTCATACATAGGCAGACTATAGATACATCTTTGAAGTATATCACTCCAAGTACAATGGCTACAGGAGCTGTCCAAGACACAAGAACATCTATATGAACAGGCCTGTCCATTGCAAAAGATGCCTGGGACTCCTGTCCTCCCACCAACCTGAACTGAATGGACACACTGGTAGAGAATTCAAATTATGGCCTTTTCAGTTCCCTTAGCTGACACTAGGGCCAAAGCCTGCTCTTCCTCCTGTTCTTTTTCAAAGCTTGTCTTTTTTTCATTATTTTAAAAAACTTTCACTGATATAGCCAGAATTCATCAGAGGGGGGAAAAAAAGGAATAAAAAACCCTTTTTTAATTTAGTAAATGGAATTCAGACTGTAAATATTTCTGTACTTATTCTTTTGATTACCACAATAGAGTCGTTACATATGAATGTGGGTGCCATGTCTGGGGCTGGAGAAAAGACAAATAGAAAATACTTAAGATGGAAGGAGGAGGGAAAATTTTTGGGATTAGGGGTTTTTTCCAGAAGTACTGAGGGTGAAGAGTTTGTAATGACGGTTGGCCCCTTCCTTTGTCTTAGTGACACAGCTTTACCCTGAGCTGAAAAGCTTCCTCTTCACTTCCAAGTGAGATACTAAAAAGAGTATTAATTGAAGACTAGAAATGCAAATACTACATATATTGCCTTGTATAATACAGGCTATAAGCAGGAATAATCTTCATGACTGGAAGTAATCTTCATTATTTAGCAAACATACTAAGAAATAAAATAGTATTTCGTGTTTTAAATCAGTAAAGCAGTTTCAGTGGTTTGACACAAATGAAATGTCAGCAATTTAAATGACCCAAACGACAAAGATGTTCCTATTCCTTTCCCCTTTTATGAACCAGAATTTTAGTGTAAAAACAAAATAGAGGACTTACAAGTAACTTAGGCACATTGTACATGACATAACCCACTAATACTCTGAACACTTCCCTGCTCTATGACTGTGAACCAGGAATAATTTCATGTTGGGAAGAACTAGCCATCAAAGCTTTTAACGTACAAACTCAAGTCCAGGAACAGGCACAGCATGAAGGATCTAGTTTAATGCTAGTTTTGCTGTTTCCAGACTTCTCAAATACAAACTACTGTCTCTGCTGCTTGACATCCATAGGATTTGCCTTCCAAAGGTTTCACCTTCTGCACAGCTGTAGACATCTGGCAACAGAGGGACACACATTTTCAGTATCTACCCTTCTGTCAAACTCTCACCAATTCAGGTAAGAGTGGATAATATACAATAGAGATTTAAACTCGGGGAACAGTTCTAGGAAGCTTTCAGCACTCAAGTCAGGAAGACAGCAGCTTTGCTGCTGCCTTGATGTTGTCCCCAAGGCAGGATGGCAGCCAGAAATGGCCCTCACCAAGTGCTACATGCCACCTCTCCAGGAACCATCACATTTCAGAGAAAGTAAAACTCAGCACAACAATAGGGCTACTGCATGGCTCCTTGCCAGTAGCCACCTCTCACATCCTCCTGCCAGCAACAGAGGAAATGACTGATTGTGTCCTTGAAGGATTTTTTCCAAGAACTCTGTCATCTTCAAAGATTTTCTCCTTTCAATTCACAAAAAAGAGAGAGATAAAGGAAAAAAAAAAGCACACTGGAGATAGAAAAAAATTGATGAAATAACTAGAAGTGCCACAATACCTCCTGGGTACCTGGGCCACAATGCAGCAAGTTAACAGCATCCTTCCCTGTGCAAATAATGCACTTGCAAAGGTGCAATGAGCGCTCTATCAATGGCTTTACTCCATAAAGACCTAGTTCCTGGGTGAGGAAATAAAAATACTTTCCAGGCACATGTATTTGTAAACACCAACACACCATTATCCTGAAAATAGAAACTAGGCTGACTAAACCCTTTTAAATACATACTTAATTACCACATTCACTGACAACATACAACTCTTGCTGAGTGAAAACCTTAGACCCAGGCTATGTGGGAAGAAGAGGCATCATAAGCTCAGAAGGTGTCATCAGAGAGTTAACCCTGCAACTTTTAAACCCCATTAGTTGTTCAAGGTGGATACAGTCAACCTTCTTTGTCCTGTCTCCCTGGGCATTTGCCCACTCCCTTTGCCCAACACTAGCTTGCCTGTCCCTGCATCCTGATGCTCTTTATTACACTAGTGTCTCACTCAAATCCATTCTGGTATTTTGCCTCAGAGAACTGGATAAAGAACTGGGCTGGGGAGAGGGGAGGCTTTTGTAAAGGTCACATTAAGAGATCATGAACTTGGTTTATGCTGCAGTCACATGTTTTCCATCATAGACCAACAGCAAGGAACTCTGAAGTGACTGGGAGCTTCTTGATAGCAAAGCAAAGAGCACGAGAGACACCCCATGCGCAGAGCAGGTCCTGCCCTGCCTGTGAGCAGGAGAGGGGGAGCACTGCCCACCAGTGCCTGCAGCAAGCTGGGGCCCTGCCAAGGCTGAGCCGCTTGCCAGCAGCTGCTGGCTGCCAGCTCCAACCACAGTGGCATGATGAGCAGGCATTAACCCCTACAGCACCTCTGTGCATCTGGGAGATGCCTGCCGTGCTCCTGGGTGTCCACAGAGATGGCTCATTAGCACCACACTCTAAAACACCAGCCTAAGGTTTGAAGCACATGCCCCATTACATGCTGGTTCCAAGCATCTGTGCCGTGGCTCATGTGCTGAGGCTTTCAGGTTTCAACATTTCAAATTCAAAAGCTGCCAGAGGAAAGATTTATTTCTCACTTGAGAAATGGGAAGTTGCCACACTTAATCAAGCCCCTGCAGAGAGGGTGTCCTCTGCTGTGGCCACACTCACAATCCTCATGAGACACCGGCAAATCCTATGGTTTAGTTCCAACCCTAAACAAAGGGTAACTCAATTTTTAATTCTTGCAAAACATCATTAACCTTTGCTGTTATAATCTAGAGACTCTCATTTCATATATGATGACCAAATACCCTCTGAAAACTCAGTAGCTTAAGCTCCCACTCCACTTAGTCTGCATCATACTCAGTCCTACATATAATATGTATCACATTAATGCACAGCATTTATGTGTAACAAACTGAAAACGGATGTTTGAAAAACTGGAAATTAAAACCTTTAACTGCCCTTCCTAACATTAACAGACAAAAATGGGAAAGTGTAACAGAAAAAATCTTCCATTTAATAAAATAGGTCAGCAAAAATGGGTATGATGTGAGTGCCTCATCCCTTTTCTCTTCCATCTCACACATCACCTCCTTTTGGGACCGCAAGGTTCATGGACCACCTCTTCTGTTTTCCCCACCTATTCACACAGCCTCTCATGCAACAGTCATAGATACTAAGAAAACAAATTTTTCTCTATGATAGAATCCCACTGTGAATACTTTAAGGGTAATTAATATTGTACACACTGAAATTACTCCACAGCTTTTTTTTCCCCAAACAAAATTCAGTCATAATTTATGCTTAGTTCACTAATTATAAAAAGCTGCATTTCCCTCAAGGACTGAACACAGTTACTTATAAAAAGAAAGACGACTAACAAAGTAATTTTCTGAAAACTGCATCCATTTTTCACTATATCTAACACTGGACTATATTTTCCACGTAGTTTGTTTCCTGCTGCTAATTTCTTTAGTGTATTAAGACTACTACTGCACCTGAGAATTGTTCAAAACTTGATCTCTATCCAAGAAGATGTAGAGCACATGCTGGCACAATTGGAGAACTTAGGAAAACTCTGCCTGGACCGGACTGCGTTGCCAGGACCACCTGCAGGGCTCTGTGTGGATAGAGCAGTATAGTCTCCACACTGCATCTCTCAGGTGAGCCCTGCCAGAGCCCACAGGGATGGTCAGAACAGCCAAGGTGCCACTTCATACCCTCCTAAGGGGAAAAGAAAGGGCAGGTTTCTGATACATATCACTAACCTGTGTCTGAGTCGAACAGGGCATCAAATATTGTCCTGCACTTCAATGTGCATCTCACTCCTTGGCACCAACCTTATTCTAGTCCAGCTGCTGAGAGTTCTTACAAAGGAAAAAAAGTATTTGCCCTGAACTCCTAATTATTATAAAATTCCATGTCTTTATTTTTTCAGAGCTAAGGTATTTTATTGCATTTTGCATCACCATTCAAATTTAGGAATAAAATGCATACATTGAACCATGATGCATACTTGACTGCAGTACCTTTGCAGTTTACAATGTTCAATCTGAACACATGAACCACTTGAAAACCATTATTGCTGATGATGGAATAGCTCCATCTTCTGGAATAAAAGTTCTGTTCTTAACAACCACCTTTATATTTCCAACATGGATTCCTATGTAAAAACTTCTACTTCAAGACCCAACTTGGATATTTTTTCTGATGGCAGGTTAATCTTGGGTAGAAAATGGGAAGAATTTAGGACAGCAATGTGATTTCTTATAAACTCTAGGAAGCATTACTTATTTCCTAGTGATGCTGAAAATGCCTATACATTGTTCAACATGCTATACTAAAGACTGATTTTACTATTTAAGAAATAGCTTTGATCTGATTTTGAGAATAAGAATTTAAATCTATGTTTAAGACAAAACACTCAATACACATACTTAACTTTAAGCTTCATGTTAAAAGTTAGCAGTTTTGCAAAAGTGTGTTTGTGCTTAAACACTGTTGTAATCAGGGAGCTAGTGAAGCCCCTGCTAAAGTATCTGAAGTCTGAATTATAGAGAAGGGGCTGCAAGAGATTCTTACTGCTATTTATCAAAACACTTAGAGGTATGTTTAAATGAAATATATCAGGTTATGCACATGATGCATTTTACACAGGTAATTAGTAACAATTCCCACACATAAAATTTAACATATGGTCAATTCAGGTGTTAAAAAAGCAGGAGAGACCAGAACAAAAAAATGACTACAATTCCTGATTTCATCCCTTTTATGTATCATGGGCTGCTGTTTGAAAAAAACAAGTGTTAATGAACAAAGTTCTTATGTATTCACTCACAGAGGGAAAAGTGCATTGAAGCTGTTAGTGATCTACTCACTGGTGCTGCACAGTATTTCTTGATTTCACAGGAAGGCTACTGCCACCAGAAAGAAATTAAAAATTAAACATGTACATCTCCATCTCAATTTGAAATAGTAGTATATCTAAAATTAATACATACTCACAGACACACCAGAACAGCAGAAACTTAAATAAACTTACTTAACAAAACAAAGCAACTGAAGCTTTATTTCTCTATATAGAAAGATGCGTTCTTATGTGCATTCTTTTAAGCTAAGGAAAATGAAAAAGCCATGCTCAGGTGGTAATATATATACATAGAAAGTTCCTCCTTTAGAAGATGACTAATGCCATTTAGGAGAGACTTAACCTCATGACTACTTTATAGTAGAATATTCTACTACATTTTCTTCAGTACAATAGCAAATCCATTGCTGGAACCACCATATTGTTTGCATCAATTAAATATGAGCAAATAACAAAACTTAAGCAGTTAAACATGTATCTGGAAATCAGACTACTTATGCAAAATAAGCACAATGAAAAGATATAGAACAAACGAAAGGACTTTTCCTCAAGAAAAATTATCTTTCGACTTTCTGTAACTTCACATCTCATATGGCTTTTGAATGGAGGCATTAGTTGAAAGAATATTCCCACTAAGAGTCAAGTATTGCCTGTATTTAAATACAGCAACGCAAGGAGAAACAGAAGTTTAAAATTTAGCATACCATATTACTTCATGAAATATGGCATAGAACCCCTTTTCCTAAGGCTACAAAGGACAAGTTTACATTAATATGAGGTACTGGCATTTACGACTGGAAAAGTAAAGATGGAAAAGGATTATATAGCACTGTCATCAGACTTTTTTTTTTTTTTTTTTACTTTTTTTTGGAGGGGTTTTTGGTTTTAGTTTTCTTTTTTACAAAATACATGTCTTGATGACCACATGCTCTAAGCTTATATTCATTTACTTGAATATATATTTTTTATTTGTAGGGGCAATTGAGAGAGAGTCACAAATAACAAAAGGACGCTAAGCTTTTAATAAGGGCAACAAAAAAATGTTTTCACCAGAATCGATTCACATTACAGTACACCAATATTGACAGCATTCTCTTTTGTCTATTTTTGGTACATAAGATGGAATCTCTCTACATAACCTTATAAGGCTTCAGTAACTAAAAAGTAAAAAACCTATTAGTTTACAATTCATTTAAAAATTCTGAAAGACACAGCAAGTTCTAAACTTTAGTAGTGCTACCCATACATAATCATCTGGTTTAAGTAGCCATTAAAAGAGCCTCCTTTCAAGAGAGCTTCCAACAGCAGAGTTGTGCAACATGGATGTCTCTTACTACAAGGGGGAAAAAAAAATTACACATGGCACATTCTCATTCATATTTTGCAATGTAAAAAGTTACAAACATACCTAATCAAATAAATAATAAAAAAAGAATCTGAAATGTGTTTGTTATGTATCCTAAGACTACTATGCAGAATAATGGAAACTTTCACTCACAGACTATTTACACGGTAATACCCACGTGAGGGTACACACTGCTACAAAACTCATAAAACAAAGGGTAAACTTGAAATGTTTTCCATTGTAAAGGTCTAGCAGCATGACTATCTCTAATGCTGTTTGTTTTCTTGCCAGTTTTTGGAAGTTTGTTTTAATCTATGTCTTCATCCAGTTCATAATTGTCTTTATCATAAATATCTTTTACTAGAAGAACCCGTACGAGCATATTTTCCAAAGTGTTGCGGTCCAGTGAAGTGGCAGTGTACCAGATGGGACTCTCTGCAGAGACAGAGCACTCTGGCTGCAGATAGAACATGTCTGTCCTCTGATTCAGATTCTGTGGGCTACAAGGAGGGGAAAAAAAAGGCATTAGAAAAACAGCCTCACAGGACAAAACAGTATGTTAGCAATTCCAAAATCCTGCACCATCAAAACTCTAACTGTACCTAGGCAAGGTACAGTGTGGAGAAATGCAGTCCTGTTCACAGAAGGAGCCACACCAGTCCCACATCCTCAGAGCAGCCTCAGAGTCCCAGATGTCAGAGACTTAGCAAGCATACAAGAGACCACAGACTCTTCCAGCTTTCAAAAATCTGAAGATCCAGGACTTGCTAAACCAGGAAGTACTTTCCATCATTTGCAAAGAGGCTCAACACTAACATCATTAAAATCAGGAGTAATTGCTCACACAATCGCTGGCTGATATGGATATCTCTGAATGCAGAGCCGGAAGTTCCCTTGAAAAATCAAGGATGGTAGTTCTGAGATGCAGAGGAATACAACCAACTAAAACCCCTCCTCTTCTACTTGAAGTCTGGTTGTTTTAAATCTTAATCCCTTAAATCCTTACCCACTATACTACAGAGTTCAATGTAGCTCAGAAATATGCTCTAAACCACTAGAGAAGACTCCTTTAGTGAAATTCTATCAGTTTGTCCATTTAGGCAAATCCCAGAAAAGAATTTGCTATTTCGTATGTGCAACTGCTCACTCATGCTCCGTCCTTCACAAATACTGTAGATCTCAGTAATCAACTCTATTTCATGTTTCTTCAGTAAAAATAAGAATTTTTACCAGCTCACCATCCCAAACTGGCTGATAAGGTTTCAGGTGTTGCTCTTCAACTGCTAGGAAAAATGTTGGCTTATTCTGCTCTCATGTAAATCAGATTAAGGGTCAGATAAGAATCAAAATACGAATGTTTAATATATTCTAAGAATTTAAATAATTTAACCTCCTTCCTTCTTTCCTGAAAATCCAGTATTTTTATAGGAAAAAGCAATTACAGATCAATTAGGTTGGAAAAGACCTCTGAGATCATCAAGTCCAGCCTATGACTGAACACCACCATGTCAACAAGACCATGGCACCAAGTGCCACGTCCAGTCTTTCCTTAGACACCTCCAGGTACAGTGACTCCATTGCTTTCCTGGACAGGCAATTCCAATGTTTAAATTACCCTTTCTGTGAAGAAATTCTTCCTACTGTCCAGCCTTAATCTCCCTTGGCACAACTTGAGATAAAATGAGACAATGATATGGTGTTTATAGCTGTGAATAAAAGCATCCTGAAATTTCAGCTACAGCTGTTCACAGGTTTCCAGACAACTGGCATTACCTACACTTTTGCAACAGCTTTTCACGTGTTAAATGTTTCATTAAAATTATTTCAATAAATATGCGAGCTATGTTTTATCAGAAGCAGAACCAGAAGCAGTCTGCTGCTTTAGTTAACAATGGTGATCAACGTCTGCAAGACAGCATGACTTGAAACCACACCATAAATGATGCTCTAAACGGGTTTAAGTGCATTCTTTTACCCGAAGTTGAGTTGAGATGTCCCTAAAGGGAAAAAAAAAGAATTATGTGTTTTCTCTCCCCTGATGGCTGTGTAACTAAGTTCAAAAATCCAACTTCAACTTTTTAACAACATATCCTCTCCAAACCACGACAGTAGACAGACTGAAGGCAAAATCCCCCTGCAAAAATTAGAATTAACTGAGTTTGTGAAAAACAGGTGGTTGCATTAACAGGCCACAAGCCACTCCTGTTTCTCTCTATAATACAACGTAATTGTACTTCTGTTGACACTGTGTGTAAGCTTGTCCTTCACCTCTAAGACTAAGATGCTGTTTCTTAATGCATGTTCAGTCTCACAATTCATTTGATTTATTGTGTTATATATATACAAAGTGATTTTATTTCTTTGGTATCACTTGCCTATATTTCCTTTAGAGTTACAGAAAATCTACATTAAAATCAGACACTTGAATGGCTGTTACAACTAATGAAAAGTATTTCCAAAGAAATCCCATTTTCAAACTTCCAAAACAATTAAGTTAAATTAAACTCCCAAATGAATCCTTCTAGGAGTTGCCTACGTTTTGTTTTGTTGGTTTTTTTTTAATGTATTAATTTCTGCTTCCTTCCTGTACAGTTAATTGTGCAGATTGGATGGAAACAAATGGAAACAAGCTATTTCTAAAAGCTGAAGTGCCATGAGTAGTACTTTTCCTAGTACAAAATACTTTAAACATGCTTTTACACTAGGTACCTCAAAAGCATCTACATTTCATATTCCTGATAACTTACCATGAAGGAAATCCATTGTCTCAGTCCAATTCTTACTGAAGAGATGGGGACTTTACAAACTAAACCCTCAGCAGCAAAACCTATCAGATTCCTTGCTGGTAATTCTCTGCAGAGATACTGAGTGTTCCCAGATAAGAAAACTGAATCGTACTGCCATTCTCAGGAGTCCTTGACAATTAACACTGAAGTACTCCACTGCTCCCACACTTTCTGCATATCTCGTTAGACACAGAACTAAAGATTTCAGAACTTTCATTTAGACATTTTTCAGAAGATATCAATCCATTCCCTTTGACTGAGTGCATTTCATATTGCATTAAAACAGTTCCCTTCTGTACCTGGTTTACCCTAAACCCCTTCTGCATTACCCTGTATCTTACTTACCTTTTAGACAGATAGCACTCAAACATTTTCACAGGGCATCTAGCTGGATCAGACGTGTTTTCAATTTGTTCAAATACTGGTACATCATCTTCATGTTTCCTTTTCCCAGTAGTAATTTTATCTTTAAGAAGAAAACCAACAATATCTAAGATACAACTCGAAGTTATTTCACATTTTTCAGTAAAATTCCCAGTGCGGGCAGCCCACCAAGTGCTGCAGGGTGGTCACCAAAACTACACATGTCTGCAAACTGGAAATGCCACCCACAGCCAAGTCAGAGCATTTAACACAGACACCCACGGGCTCAAAGGGATAACTTAGCACAGAGACCCTTAGACATCATGGGTCACACACTCTGACTAGAGACATAGGAGCTAAGAGTTGCTAAACTTTATGCAAAGGCAGAACTCTGGCTCCCGGCAAGATGCCCAGATGTTCCTCAGAAGAGCACAACTGCAATAGTAATTTTCAATTGCCAAAGTACCTTCACTATCAGCTCTGCACAGGGAAGACACTTGATATCGAAGACAAGCTTTGCTTTCCATTGTTAGAGGATTTTTTTTCCACTGTCTAAAAACAGTGCCAAAAGAAAGTCTTAAGTGCTGCTCCACTGTTTTCAGGCCAAAATATTTAGTGTTAAAGTAGAACAGAGTATTCAGAAGAGCAACAGGTGAATGTGATCCTAGCTGTTTAATCCTCCAAAGATAATCTTCTTCAACTCGAGAGAATATTGATCCTTGGGAGGAAAAAAAAATAAAAAATTAGAGAAAATACAATGGATTAGCCCATAAAACTGCCAAGGTGCAAAAAATCAAGTTTCTGTTTACCATGAAACATAACAAAACGCTCATGATAGAAGCATTGAATGGACATATTTATACGTCACCACCCTCAAATCCACCTTTTAAAGACATAAACATTTACTGAGACAGCTTATTCTTTCTCTCCTAAAAACGGACAGTTAATTTTAACAGGCAGTGGCAAAATCATCTTGTAGCATGGACTACCCAGAAACAAAAAAATGAGAACAGGTAACAGTCTTAACTGACATCTTAGGTGATATCTTCATAAGTCTTCATAATTACTATCACAATTCACAAAATGTTAATATATATGCATATATATATATATATATATATGGATGCTTAAGAATAGAGAACTATTAAGAGATGACAAACATACATGACCAAAAAGAAAATTACCATCTGGAAGTATGCTTGGTTGCCAACTTCTAAGGATTTTATTTAATTCATGTTCAAACGTCTGGTAGATTGGATCAATAAATATATTGTCTTTTCGATTACTCCCATATAAATACTACAGAAAACAGAGAGAGACACAGCATTTACAATTTCAGATTAGAACCACTCCTATGGTACAGGATTTTTTTTAAAGAAATGCTCAAGTACTGTACTGAAAAACAGTATCTAAAAATAAAGCAATGGCATTTTCCCAGTACTTACCAGTTAAAAGTTACCTCCAGTATAATGTATGTTGTAAATTCATAACTGGATCTGAATGATAGTTTAATTACAACATTAACATTTTTCTCCAAGATTTCCTGTGTGCAACATTGTATCACTGTTTTTAAAAAAACAAACCACAAACAACTTACTTATCTTTTCCTCCACCTAGATCTTCACAGAAGACAACTCCACACTTAGCAAGAGTCAGCAATTTTAAATGTGAACTCTTGACAGTGACAAAAGCATTTTCAACATGAAAGTGTGAGGGGAAAAAAACCCTATATATTTGTGGTAACAACATGTAGGAGTGTGAGAAAAATGACAAGGTGGTGCAAAGTGCCTGCCTATTCTGCAGTCTAATTAGCTGAACCCTCTTGACCTTATAGATAGAAATTCTTGTAAATCTTTACCAAGAGTTACTGGCTGAGCGCTATACCAGTATTTGACATTACCCTCCCTGGAGACATTTCTAGAAAAGGGAGGATTTGCTTCTTAAATTTTCCACTTCAGTGTTGTCTTTGCAAGAATAACCCTGTTGCTAGTGAATACAATAAAAGTGACAGACAAAACACGTACTCGCTCCTGGAAATGGCATCTACTTCTGTACACGTACTTGAAATAACATTAAACAAAGCACTTTTTTACATTAGGTGGTCACTGTCCAGCATATCTTGGCTTCCTTATCTCTGTGCTTAGTTTTATAGTAAGGAAAAATGAATTAATACACTTCCTAGAAATCTCCAACACAACACCTTCATTTAGAAAACTATTTTATTCAATACATGTAACTAATTCTTCAAAGCACAATAGGGCCCCAAATTTGCTTGTTTCTGCATACAGCGGTTTTGATTTTATAAAGCAATTCTAAACCAGGCAACACAGATTACTAGAAGCTTCATGGGGTTTGCTCCTCTGTTCCTGGCATGTTTTTCCTCCATGAATTTTTCTTTTCCTCTGGTTTGCATTAAACACACTGAATGCTGGCAGTGAAAATGAAATCGGAGTGAAAAATCGGTGCAAAATCAATTCACACTCGAGCCTGTGAGAACTCAATGAAAAATATTTCTGCTTCCTGGTTCAGAGCTAAGTGTTTGGCTAAACCCTAACAGCCCCCAGTAGGAATCTGTGAGGCACTCCAGACCACCAGCACCACACAGTCTATAGAAGAATGATGTTGACTAGCAGGGGAGACTGCAACATAACACTCAGCACACATCTGTGCTCTGCTCTGCTGCTAACTCCAAGGTGGGCAGGACTAGCATAGGATGTTCCCATCTGGGATGAGCAGAGAACAGGAGGGAGCTGGATGCGCCTCTGAATCCCACAGCAGAGAAGAGGCTAAATCACTGCCCACAGCACCTTCAGACCAACATCTGCCAAGCTCCATCAGCTTGAATTTTGCCCAAACAACCTCTGTACCAGACATACAAAGAAAACAAAAAACCCACAAGCCCCAAATCCTAATGTACACTGGGACAAAGAATGAAGGCCATGATGCAGCAGAGGAGCACGGCATGATAACATCATCATCATCTACACAAGCCCTCTCCACTACATGCCTGCCTGACCATGCAGCAACCTATGAAGTGTGATATTTTTTAGGATCAATACTTCAGTTATCAAAACTATTATTAAACCATTTCTGCCTGAAAGCAGAACAATTTCATCTGCAAATGAACCTGAACTGAGAGACTGCACTATCTGACTTAGGGACCAGTTTCCTGGAACAGATTTTACAATGCTTCCCTTATGAAAAAGTTATTCTATAAAATCAAAACAACCCAGTTTTTGACTTGAAGAGTCCTGGGCACTTCCTCTATGCTCAAACCATATTACACTCACATGGAAATGCTCCAACCTGAGTGTGCATTTAGACACAATGAGTGCAGCAGTTCTGGTGGAGAGAGAAAGTACTTTTTTACTAACCTATGGTTCCTACATTCTCTTCCTTTGAAGAGAAACTTACTCTAAATTAGCAAAATATTAATGATCTTTGGCACAACTTTTAACCTTAAATGGCATCATTTAATCTCCTCTGAGCCTCTTCTGAGTTAAACAAAGCCAATATCTTTTATGCAGCAGCAGACAATTTATTCTCTTGCAGGGTACCCCCGCAGGTGTTGTCAGATGGAAAGAAGGACTAGGGAAATTATAGAAGGCAATGGTGTTTTGTTGTACATTGGGACAACTACATTCTATTTAATGTATCACTACCTTGTTTAAACATGTTATTTCAGGAGGGTGACACGCCCCTCAATATGCACAACTTGCCATTATCAAACAGATGATGGCTGCAGCCCTTCTCCACTCATATGCTCCCATGTTTCTGTCCCACACTCACTGGCTGCATTTGTGAAATGCAAACTCATCAGAACAGGGCACATCTTCCTACCAGTCTAACAGCAGGGGTACATTACCTGAATTAAACACTGGATACTAAGTATAAGCAATAATTACAGTAAAGTGATCACATGCTGTTCCACTAGTGTTCCAGCATTCTGCGTGTGTATTAGGGCTCGTGATAATTGTGTTGTGCTACACAAATGGTAGTTCTGAAGAGCTGAAAAAAGAAGTTTTCTATATAACTAGCTTTCATGACTGACAAAATAGACAATGCCAAAGGCACAAAGAGAAAGGTTAAAAAAATAAACTATTTGAGTCCCATTTTATAAACACATGCCTCACTCTGTGTATTGTTTATCAGCTTAATATGGATATTTTCAATCTAACAGAAAGATAGAGAAACAGTGTATCATGCAAGTGCAGAAGCAGAACGCTAGCTGAATTTGAAACAGCTTGGCAGTAATATTGACTAAAAAGCAATTGACTAAAATGAATGTTTGCTTGTCAAATTTCAACCATGAGGTAAAGATACCAGCTAACTTTAATTTTGCATACTTACAGAAAAATTAGTGGAGATATTATTTATTTTAAAAATATTTCAACTAAAAAATCTGTTACTTGATTCAAGTCCTCTGCCTCAAGTATGGGCGAGTTTAAGTAAGATTGCAAACCTTGTGAATAGCTTGCTTTCCATATCATACTCATTTTTCATTATCTTGAATGAAATTTTCTGTGCTCTCTGCTCTGAACACTGCTTATTTTATCTGCGTCTTGCCTTATGCACCAAAAATGAAGACATTCCCTGCCTTAAAGATAAGCTGTGGAATAGCTTTTGTAATTATCTAGTGATACATGTTACTGCTTTCACATACATTACATCTAATTTGACCCCCTTCTACCTTACTGTGAGACAGACAACAGCACAGCAGTTTCCTGCGCTGTCTACAGTCTGTAACATTCAGTGAATTAGACCCTCCCCAAAAGACACTTCAATTAGCTTGTTTGCATTATATGTTAAGTAACTGAATTAGTAAAACCTTTACAGATCATGCCTTGTTTCATTCTGTTTTTACATTAGACATCTTTAGTAAACAAAATGAAGCACAGCATTTGAAAAAAATATGCCATTTTTGACTGCTGATTACTTGCTTTAACCCAATGAGAATGTTAAAATTATTACAATATTCGTATTTCAGTTTTCAGGATGGGTCTGCATTTCCTATACATACAGTTTTCTACAATGTGATATACAGAGCAGCCTGTGTTCCAGATCATATTCATACATTAAGAATAGCTCCTAGCCAGTAAATCCATGTTATGGCCATTCTTTCCCCAAAATGGGTTACACTTAAATCAGCAGCTCCATTTCCCATCTCTACAGCCTCTACTAACCTCCTGAATCCCAAGACACAGATAATAGATGCTGTCAGGTGCATAGTTCTCTCCATTTGGCCTTCGAATTTCATTGACAAAATGTGTCAACCCATAGTTTAACTCAGCTGAAGTATGTGATAATAGATCTTCCTTTAATTTCACAGACTTTACTGTAAAATAGAGAAAAAAATGCTACATTATACAACAGAATTATCACACATAGAGGGTGAGATGGGGTATTTTTTGACTGGAAGGTGGGTAACTGGCTTGATGTCCTCTCCACTAACCAGCGAACAAGACCATAATGCACCAAATAGTTAAAATGCTAGGTCTGTATTTAAATAAACAAGGCTACCAGAGTAAAGCCTAGTTAACCAAAGGCAGTAGCAATCTAGCAAATGTACTGTCATGCACAGCTGAGGATGACACAGAAGCAGCCCAAGTTGAGGTGAGGACAGTGGTGTGGAGGGGCACCTTCAGGAGAAACAGAAATTTCCAAAGATCCAAGGGTGCTAGGATGCACGTGGGAGGTGAAGAACAGCAGGAGTAGAAGCAATTCCCCTTTTCTGTCACATTACAAATATACAGAGAGGAACGCAGCAGAAAGAGCAGCAAGGCTCCGCATGACTGAAGGCCACCTCGTGGCAGAGCTCCACAGCCAGGTAATACCAGCCTCAGATGAAGATCTCTTTCTAGGACAAAAAGTAGGATATTCCTGCCTTGCAATTTAGAAGCCCAGAAATTATGGGAACTCCAAGATGAGTTAGAATATGAGGAAAAACAGGATGCAAACAAAAAAATCAAAATGGTCACAGAAAGTCAGAAGAGCCAGGAAAGTGCTGTCCTAGCCTGCATGAGAAGCATGACACCCAGTATTTTGAACGAAACAGAGAAAACTAGGAAAAAAAACCAAAGAGTTTGGCAACTCTGTGGTAAAATAATCACAGTCATGGTAGGAACATTAGGGACACGTGTATTAAAAATTCCAGCCGGGAATCATATGAGTGCAGCAGTTTTCCCTACCAAACAAGAATCTCGGTGCCAGACTTTTGGAAATACTCACTTGATTTCAGTTCCTCTAGCTCTGGAAGCTCTTCATCTAAACACCGTGACTTGACCCAGTGCTTCCACGCATTCACACCATAGGTGTATTTGAAGGGGAAACTGCACTCCGAGTTTTCAGAGCTGTCATCATGCGACTGGTCCTCCGACACCGCTTTCCTCTTGACTCCCTGCCATGGAAACACAGTGGTTAACACCGTGACACAGAGCCGGGGCAAAACGAGCTGCAGGCCAGAGGACACGCTGAATGTTCAGTGTCGAGAACCAGATGCTTCATTCAGTGGGTGGTTTCTGTGCTGGTCATCCTTCTAAGGACAGCACCTACTTAAGCTGGCAGGTGTTTCTAATTGCCCTCTGAAACTAGGTCCCAACAGAGACAGCCATTTTTGATAATGCTCTATTGGTTCTATTGTTTTATGCAACAAACATATGATGCACCAAATAATTCAGTGTATTCATAGGATTTCACTGTGTTAATGTGCAAAAAATTAAAGTTGCTAGAAGTCCATGCCACAAGCTCAACTTTTAGACTCAACTGAACCCATCAATGGAAAAGCCACCAACAGTGCCAAATTAAAGAATGCCCAGCAGTGGATATGTGTACAAAGTACAGTGGATAATACTGACAGTTTAGACTCCAAATTCAATACCAGAAGGACACATTTGTTCTTAGAAAGCTTTACTAGAAGTTGGTTGGGTTTTTTAAAGCTGCAATATCTACTGCAGTTATCGGAACAAAATCATGTCAGTTTCGTGCCAGGCACAGGGAACTATTACCTGTTAGTGTCCTTCTAGATAAAAGAATATGAGTAATTTATTTGCAATGTCTCAACTAAGACTGACTAAAAACAAAATGTAAGAAAATTACAAGCAAATAAAAATGCCTTTTTTTAAGCTCTTTAATATAGGAGATGCTATAGCTCCCATTATAAACCATTGTAATGCCAACATTCTTCCACTTTACTACCAAATTAAACCAAGACAGCTTTGCCCAAGGTACAAGGTAGAAAAGCATTACTAAGAGTACTGTAGGTACAAACTAGCACATTATATCAATAGTTCTACCACTATGAAGTAAATATGGTATCAGAATTCACAAATCACTCTCCTCTTAAATCCAACAGTTATCTGCAACAGACACAGGCCTGAAAGAATTTCATTATATGAAATATATCAACTTACATCATAAAGATAGGATATTAGATATTAATAGACAGCAAGACATTTTAGAGCAGTATGAGAACTAGACTTAAATTTTATGGTTTTTTTTGTATTTTTAATAACATGACAAAAGTACCTTCTTTTTGGGTCGAGGCCTTGGCTGTTCCTCATATTCTTCACCAAATACAGGAGGTAATAAAAATTCGTTTTCTGTATCAAGCTCCTCAGTTGCTGAAAATACATTAACAGAAACTTACTTCTAAACACCTTTGGAATAACACGGCTTTGAAAAAAAAAACAACGAGCTATATCAGTGTGCATTAATGTAAGGGGTCCACAAAGGCACACACATAAACATTACCAAACACTGGATTCTTATATTCAAAGATCAATTCTTACATTTAAAATGAGACAAAGCTGTCAAAATGTTCATTTCTTTAAAAACTGTAGAAGAAACAATGCTCAACCTTTTCAAGCATTATCTTAAGTAACTAAGGGTGCATTTCTTACAGTGGATTCTTATATATTTTCTGCCCAGGCTGTCTTGGTATCAAGAAATTTAAGTTATGGTGAGAATGAGCAGCTATGACTGAAAAAAATACAAATTAACAGAACACATACACTTTTCTTCATATATTTCCATAATTTCATGTTTTATATTTTATATAGGACATTATATTTGATTAAAAACATTAAAAATCAGAAGGTAAACACCTTCAGTGAAACTGGCTTTAGTCTGTATTTATACAAGTGGTGGAGGTCTAGTTCGTGATGGATATTACAGTAACTTCATTAAGCAGATATATGGTAGTTTGTCAAAATACTATTTATTTAACATTTCACAGTTGGATGAAGGACTTTATTTCAGGCAACACAGCAGAATGAGGGAACATATGAACGGATTTAATGTTGCAAGTTCCACCCGTATTTACTGAAGATGGTTCATCCTTCCTTTGGTCATCAAAAAATGTCTTCATTCAAAATCGAATGCCTTTTTGATAGTCTGATTTCACCAGCTTACTTCTCAAGACACCTCTCAAACTGGTCCAGATGAAACAGCACTCACATCCAAAGATTTAAGAACTCCCAACCTGTCTAAAAAGCAATCCTTCTCCTTCTCAATCTTACCTCAGAAGCACTTCAGTGTAATCAATATCTCTTACAGACTGCTGCTCTTACTGTTCATCTTTGATTACTTCTTTTCTTCCACTTTCCCTTTCTCATGTACCAAGCCTCACTTATAGACAGTTAAAAATCTAGCATGCACCTGACTAGTAAACTAGTAAAATTAAGGTCTGACTAACCCCCAGGCTTTCTCTTTAAATTAGACATATGGCAAAGTGAGAAAGCCAGTCTGGGCATCTCCTGTGGCTATCTGTGGCAGAACACAAAAGCAGACTGTCAACATCAGCTACCTAGGTGAGGTATCAGAGCTGTCCTCCAAGAGAAACTATGTCAAGACAGACACTAACTACAGCCTGAAGCTTTCTTGGATTGATTAGGACATGGTATATGGAAACAGACACTGTTTCCTGCATTCTGCAGAATGTTACAAATTGTACTATATTACAATCGAGTGTTTCTCCCAACAACGGCCTCAAAGTAGTGATTTTGCTGCTAACTTGAATAATGTTGCCCTTTAAAATACAGGTATGGATATTAACAAGATATCAAAAGGTAACACAAGTGGTGGGCAGCATGCCAACTTGCAATTTTCTAACAAACTTGAGTGGTAAATTTACCCTTTTGTCATTTCTGCTCTAAACCATGGAAATACCTTGTGATTGAAGAACGCATTCATTATGTTTTCCAAGACATGTGCCATCTGAGTCCTTGAGCCTCCACAACAGCTTTCCTAAATCCATGTTCAAACCAAATGATGCAGCCAAGTTCTTTGTGAAAGGTAAATTCCCCTTTTCTTTGCATTGTTTCAAATACTGTATTTAGAAAGATGGAAGAACTAATTCAGAAGTCCCCATTCTTACAAAGAAATGGTAAAGTTTTACCTAACAGTCAGTCAACTGGATCCTGGAATCAAATAAAGCTTCTCCGAAAGGATCATTAAACAAGATACAATGGCTGCTCACAATGTCACAGTATTTACTAAAATCACAGAAAAATTACCTCTTGGAAAGTCTATTTCAATATCAAGGTCTGGTTCATATGGAACATCAGGCAAGCTTGTTTGTGATTCTGTTTCTGAGTTTAGTAGATNAAAAAAAAAAAAAAAGAAAAGCGAAAAATCTCATTATTTTAACCAACACATAGATTGGTAAATAGGGCAGATTTAGAACTTTAGATGCCAAGTGGTTCTAAAGCTGCTTGCCCTACTTATCGCTATCCCACATTGTGCTGTTCTTGGGATCTCATATTTCCTTCTCCAATCTGATTTCCTTCAAACATAAGATACATACTAGCCCTTTGCCTTTCTTCATTAAGATGAGCCAGAAAAGCACATGTATAGAAAATCAAATAATGGTGAATCTGGATCATATCAACCAAGTACAGAACTAAAACAAGCTTGACAAAGCTAACTATTTTTCTACCTGATTCTATCACAACAGAACACATTTCCAAGCCTGCTTTTACAATGTCTGTTTCACAAAGAAGGCAAGCAAGCAGGGAGAAACAAAGCTTGACCTCTTTCCAACTTCTGGCAAAGACAGACTCCTCCAAATTCAGTCCACTGCCAACGAGCAAGCTCTGATGTCACACATCTGCTCATTTAGCTACACTTCACAAAAGAGAGCAAGGAACTGCAAGTGACAATCTTGCAGCACTACCAGAAATGTGCAGTTTTAGTGGGGGATTGGGACTGTAGTTTCACTGCCCTCCTATATACCAGGCCCAAAGCATAAGTTTATATAATTTATTCACATCCTTTCAGACACCTGTTCAAAGAGCTTGAAAAAAACCCCAACATTTCACCTGAGTGAAGGTAAATTTTCCTGAAAAATACAGAAGAGACTTGAGAATTTTCACAGGCAGAGGCAGTAAAGAGGAGCAACGGGACATGCGCACTGAGAAAATATAATTACCGGATATGTAACTTTGATCTTCAGATACACACTTTCATTATGAGAGTAACATTGATAACACACTAGTGTGTTGGTTGTTGCTCAAGGACTTTTCGGTTTCCCATGTTCTGCCAGAGAGCAGGTGTAAAAGAAGCAGAGGAAGCATGTCCAGAACAAGTGAGTTGAAGTGTCCAAAGGGACGTCCCATACCACAGAATGCAATGTTCAGTATATGAAGGGGAGTTGGCTGGGGATCCAGTGAATGCTGCTCTGGACAGGATGGGCATCTGTCAGCAGGGGGTGAGCAACTGTATTGTGCATCACTTAGTTTTCCTGTGTTTCTTATTGTTATTCCTCTCTTCCCCTCCCCTCTTCATGGTATTTACTAGTATTAGTAAATATTTACTAATATTAGTATTTATTTTGTTTCAAATCTTAAACTGTTCTTAACCCACAAGGTTTAGGTTTTTTTTGCAATTCTTCTCACCACTAGGTGTGGGGGAGTAAGCAAGTGGCTGTGTGGTATTTAGTTGCCCTCTGGGATTAAACCACAAGGCAACTTAATGTAAGATCTCAATGACAGCACTGTTCTACAGAAACTTTCCCCCTAAATCCAAAACTTTCTTGATTCACACACATCCCCCAGCACTCTAAAGGGCCAAAAACTCATCAGGAAACTCACCAGCCACATCAGAAGCTTCAGCTTTTCCAACGTGTTCAGGTACCACCCCTGACAAATTCAGTAGCGCAGTTTCCAGAGGATCTGAGGGCACTTTCCCCTTCAGCTCTTCTATTGATGCATGGATTTTTTCACTGTTATCCAGAGTAGTGGGCAAAAAAATTGGAACTGGCACCTGTGCAGACAAGGAGGCAGAGGCAATTAGAAAAAAATAAATGCTGCAACAAACCATCAACAGTAGCCAATAGAAGAGAAAATTCTGTATTTCTCTTCTAAAAGACAGAGTTAATACAGATTAGAAACAAATCACTCCAGTGTGAGCTAACAAAAAATGCTGACAGGATAAAAAGCTCAATATAAATGATTGAGAGCAGAAGGAAAAAGAAGAAACAACACAGAAAAAAAATATGACAAAATATAGCTTGTCAACGAAAGAAGAGAAGGGACTTTGGAGCTTCAAACACATCTGATTATAATCTCAGACTGAGAGTTTGGACAAATCAGCATCCTATTCTAGTGGCTTGTTTGTGTAACATGGAATTTTAGGAAACCGTGTTTATTTTCCCACCATTTGGATGAGATTAGGTACATGACTGATAATAAATTAAACTTATTTTCTTTTCCTGATACAAGTTCAGGTTTTGGGTTTTTTTCCTTTGCTTTTCTTCCTTCTGTTTATCCCACTCTGCCACCTCTCCGCAACACAACCTTTCTGGCCTTCTCATTACCAGAACAAATCTTGCTGTTTCAGGCTTATTCAGCAAACTCGAAGTATCACTCAGAACTGTTCCTAAAAAGTTCAGCAGCACAAGATTTTCTGCACAGAGAGCAGGTAGGTAAGTCCTCAAGAAAAATCGGGAAATTCAGTGCCACTGGCAGATTCTAATACTTTTTTCAATAGTGCTACAGCATCCTGCAATCCTTTAAACTGACCAGAACAAGAACAGCCAACAATATGAAGTGGACCCACACATGCATGCCAATTTTCAAATGAAGCTGAAGTTTCACTTACAGGAACAGGAACTGTTGTAGGAACAGGAACATTTTGACTATACATGTTCATAGGCACCGGAACATAGATAGGTACAGGAATAGGCACTGGGACATACTCTTTTTTCCAATCACTTTCTATTAAAAGAAACAAGAAAAAGGCAAACACTGCCAGGTATTTAAATACATTTTACACCTGCCATATAGTGAAAAAAAAAATCAGAATATTTACAGTATGTTCAAATAAAGTTAAGAGCTAAGAAAACTCTACAATGAAGAAACTTGTAGTTCCAGCAGAGTCCAGGAATTACCTGTCTGGCAAGATTTTGTCTGCATATGAGGTTTACAGTATGTGGCTTTCGTCATTGTCAAAGGCTTGCAAAGAACTGCCTTGTTCTTCATTTCTCTGTTAGGTGTTGGAGAAGGTGGTGGTGCCGAGCCCTGCAGACAAGCAAGGAAGAGACCGTGCTGTTGCACCACACTGATTCCAACATGAAGTTCTTGACTTAATGAATCAGTTGATACTTCTCATAAATGAGATATTGAAGAGGAAGTTCACAAAAGCTCAACACAACAGCACCAACTACTACTCTATAACTGCAAGCTATTCTACGTTCCTAATAATGAGCTGCCACTGCCAGGAACATAACATTTAGTTGTATTTTACTCACTCAGGCTAGCACTATGAGTAACAACTTCTGGTTCATTTTCCTTTTTTTTCTTATTTTAAGGTAAAGATTTTTTTTTTTTAAATCTTAAATGAGAGCACAATTTAAGCAATTTTATAATTTTAGCTGTAAAAAGAATTCACTATAAGCAACATAGAAAACTTCTGGCTCTAGGTTTAACCTTCCTGAATTATGCTGTAATCCAAAGCTTAAAAAAGTATTTCTGAATAAAAATTCTCTAAACAATTGTTTAGTACCTAAATTATGAACTTCGAGCTCCCCCTGCTGGCTCTATAACAGTGACAAAAAACCCTTGAGAACATCCCATATTGCTCAAACTGCTTCTTCCTTAGAGTCAAGAAGTAAAAAAATCCCCCTTGTTGCAGACACAGTTTTTGTACCCTAGCACCTGTTTTAGAACCTGATTTAAGAAACAAATTCTCAGTTTTATTTGGTCATATGTAGGAAGACTAGCTCCACTTGTCCTTCTAAATACAGAAAGGAAGTCAGGGCCCAAGAACAGCAGTACAGTCTGAGGTGTACACTTTCTAAAATATACTAAAAAATACTACATCACACATAGCTTTGACATTGTCTTTAAGAATTTATGGACTGAATTAACATCATTAAACATAAAATACTATAAGTTTTCAACATGACAGTTTAGCTTGTCTGATGTCTCTGGTTATCTCAGCAATTTTATTTTCTATGTTTTTCATGAGTATATTTATAATCTCATTAAAAAACTTTCACTTAAATCCAAGATTTGTCTTTAATGCCTATTTGCATTTGAACAGTGAATCAATTTTTTTTCTTGGAAAAAATAGGTAGTTCTGAGACCTCCCACATGACAAATAAATTAAAACAAATTCAAATAAAACACACTAACTGAAAACAATACTAATTTTTTTATGACAAGTTGACAAAACCCTGAAACTCAGAATGATCCCCACTCTCCTAGACAGCAATCCTGCAAAAGCTCAGTTATACTTCCCCACTCTGTCACCTGCAGCAAAACCATCAGACATTGAGCACCAAGAGAATTCTACTGTTGGGAATGATAAAATTTAAGACCTGAAGCCTTATTTTCAGCCTTTCAAAGATGAGCTACAATCTTAATATTCTAAGTGGCCAGTGGAATTCTCTTCCCATTCTATAATCAATAAATACATCTAATTGGTCTAAACACATGAATAAGATACACAGTTTGTTGATTAACTTTTAAGCAATACTTGAATGCACTATAGGTATAAAACACATAGCTGATGATTTAGTTTCCCAGAAGACAACAAAAAGATAAAGTATGAACATTTAAAAATTTTATTTCAGCTACTTCCATGAAAAAAACCTAAAAAACTCCATAAACTATAATTCAAAGAGACTAATTTTTGGTTTTTAATAGCATCCCTTTAAGTCATCCCTTAAGGATCTCACACTTTAAATATATCTAGTTGTGTTTTATATATATATGTATATATATTTATGAGTGTGTGTGTGTGTGTGTTAAACATATATACTTACTGTTATTTTTGTCCGAGGGGTTTGACAGCCCTGATCTAAAAGTATAAAGAAAAACTTTTAGAATTACTTTTCCCCCCTTTCAAAATTGAAGCAAATTTCAGTAAGCAACCCAAGACAACACCTCTAATCAATATAACATTAAATTAACAGTACTGATGAGCACTGTTCTGCAGGTGAGAACAGCATGCAAGACTCTTCTTTCACAGGCACCTCACTCCTCTAGTATTGAGTCTTGCACAAAAGCAAATGCTAAATCAGTGCTCTAGCAAGATGAGAATACAGCCTCTTCCAGAAAAGTAAATACCAAAATGTTCAGATATGAAAATAGCTATACAAAGAAGTTGTGTTCCCATAATTATATTAATTTAAAAGCTGATTTATTGCAGCTTTACCTGACATGCTGTTTATACCACACAAACATGCACTCAGCAAATTTACACAGCACCTATTGCCAACAGAAAGGAAAAAAAAAAGCAATGTGTTCCTCTTATCTGTTCAATTCCATTCTCTTTTCATTTTCATTTCACTTATTTCCTTTTAATTTTTTTTTTGTCTTTCCTAGTGCATTTATCTGCTCTCTGTGACCGAAAGGCATTTTGAGAAGTGTTTCCACAGAGCAAGTAATGACAAACTCGAGCACAACGAAAAACCTCTTCTGTTCCCATAATGATACAGCACTAAAGTTACACTTTCTCCAGTGATGTTCCCAATGACAAAATAAAATAGGATAACCTCTAACGCCGTTTATTACAGCACATCAATAACTGGTGCAGCTTTCCATTGTACATGTAAAGGAAGCCTCTTGTTTGACATCTTTCAGCCACAAAGCAGCACATACCATAGTGTAAGTTCTCGGGTCCTTTCTGGGTTGCCAGATTGGGCTCGTTCTGTTGACAGTAGAAACGGAGCAGGCAGTGCTGATCGCAGAAGTGCTTCATTTCGCCGCGCCACTGCACCTTCTCCTTGAGAGTTCCTTGAGACTTACAACAGTCACACCGTACAGCCTTAATGCAAAGGAAGAGTTGGACATTTTTAAACAAGCCTTGGAAAAAAAAAATATTTCTACATTTTAAAAGGTTACATTTTTTAAGAGTACTGAAGACTCATTAGCACTACACAGTTAAGTCTCGCTCACATACAGTAGTTACCTGTGTATACAGGCACATCTATTACATCATTCTTGATTGTTTGCTGGGGGTTAACACCCACAATAAATCTGCTTTGTTTTACTAATTTTTTACTAAGTCTTTAAAATTTGCTGACTTCTAAACAGTCAGCAAAAAATTCATTTTATGCATCTATTTTAATTAATTCAATTTAAGCATCCTGCAAAACAAGAGCAGAAAGTGAGAGACTCCTTAATGCCTCTGTTGAACTGAGGACAAATAGAGCTCTTTTCTCCCCTCCAAAATTTGGTGGTTTTTTAAGTCACCAATAGAATCACTTCTCTAGGTATCAAATCAGCCCTTTAGGATAAGTAGTTTTTGTATTTTCATTATTTTAGTAGTTTGACAAGAATTTTAGATTCCAATTCTTTAGTTTATACGAATTTCTCTACGATTTATAGGCAACAATTGCTATCACACTAAAGAGGGCTCCCCAAAATCTAGTTGACCCATCTTTTGAATCTCAAACATTATCTTTCTCCAGCCTACATGATATTTTCATGAGGCATCACTAAGACAAATACTGATTTTCTCCAAAATAGATTCCACTGCATTTAACTTGCCATGCTATAAGTTACTATCTGAACAGTGGCAGCCCCAGTTTCAGATCTTCCAGTAAGCAAAGAACTGTTTGCACTACAGCTTGTCTCGACATTGCGTGCAACCTCCATCCTAAAGCAGACCTTAAAAAATAAAAGCTTTATAGATGGCTCAGGAATCCAAAGTCAACCTAATAATACAGCCAGGAGAAGAAGAGGGAAGTTATAATAATATGCAACACAAAACATTAATACATAAAACCATACACAACATTGCAGTTATGCACAAGGTTCTGATGGCTAAAGAAATCCAACAAACCAAAAAAAAGTCCAACTGTAGTTTCAGTGACTCCAAAAATGTATGAACAGGCCAATTATTTCAAATTTAAAAAATAATTAAATGTTTAGTTCCTTCTCTGTACTTGAGCAGTCCAGCACCGTTCTCTGGCAATGTAAGACATTAAGCTCTCAGTTGCAGTTCTCAAGTATTTAAAGATGATGCACAGAGAGACTCGATTCTAATAGTATAACCAGCTATAAACTGGGAACAATTAAAGCTGCAGCTTTGGGATCACCTCACACTAAGCACCAGGTGGTACTGGAAGGGCAGATATTTCTCCTCCCCCTCTCCTCTATGCGGGTGTCAGCAGTAGTGCTTATGCACCTGCAGGACACACAGGATCAGAGACCTTACAGCAATTATTCCCATCCTCCCTCAAATTTGTTATATTTATCACTTGGACTTTCTGCTGATGCTGATCCATGGTTCTTTTCACAGCAGAGATCTTCTCAGTGGGACAAAAGAGCAAGTAAGTTGTATTCTTGGAAGGGAGTGGGGAAGAAGATGAAGTGCAGAGTGTTGCCAAAATAGTCTAGATTTATCAGTTCAGGGAAGCTGTGAATTCACACATTTAATGAAAATGCATCTTCCAAAGCCACCAAAAGACTGAAATACCTGTAGAAAAAAAATATGTATAATTCACTCTAATTTTAAATCTCAAGCCCACCTAACACTGATTGACAGCTGACATACATAAGAAAAGCCTATCTATTTTGACCTGCTGCACACTGCTTGATTCTATCAAAACACCACTTTTTGCTCAATTTTTTCACTCCTTCAAAGAAAGAAAAAGGGGTCAAATCTTGTTAAATTCAGCAACTTCAGCCTTCCTACAGCAGGGCCTGTTGTGATAGGACAAGGAATAATGGTTTAAAACTTGAAGGAGGGTCAATTTAGGTTAGGTATCAGAAGTTTTTTAGAATGAGGGTGGTGAAACAGGTTGCCCAGAGGTTGTAGATAGCTCATCGAGAAACATTCAAGGTCAGGCTGGATGGGACTCTGGACAACTTGATCTTGGCTGAAGGTGTCCCTGTTCATTGCAGAGGTGTGGGACTAGAAGTCCTTTAAAGGTCCCTTCCAACCCAAACTCCTCAGTGATTCTGAGTCCTGCAACAGTTTTCTCTCTCTTCTGGTTTGTTTTTTTCATTTAGGCCTTTGAATAAGTTTGTTATTCTATGTTTTGGGCTGCTACCAAGTTAATCAGGTGAAAAAAAAATGGTTTGATTCCACATGGAAATTACTATTCCTTATTAAGCCTGAGATGCCTCTCTAGTAATGCTTCACGTCTCATTCCTACATCTGCTACACCGCAGTTCCACCATTTCAATAACCGTGCTTACAGTCAATACTATACATCCTTCCATGCACTGAAGTTTCCTTCTACCTTCTTGCTCACCCATTGCCCTGACCAGGAAATTTATTGAAAGTGGAAGTGAATTAATGGTTCTCAGGACATTCTACAATCTTACGACTTTCTGCTTTTTCCTTCCTTCCCCTTTCCATCTGTTTTTCGTTTGGGATACACTGGCATTATATGTTGACTCCCAAAATACCTGCCTTCAAGTCTGCTCTATCTCTGTATTTCCAAAAAGCCCATCTCTACTTCCTGTGCTTCAACTGCATGTAAGTCCTTTGCCACTCATGAGTGTTTTTTGGTATTTCTTTTCTCACTACTTCAACATTTTCAAATGGGCATGGTGACTAGTATAAATCACTAATGCTTGCTGTAAATTTGGGTTAAAGAACAAACTTTTCATATATGGAGCTTTTATTTACATTTTTAATCCTTCCATCACCTGTTCCTAAATGTTCTCCAACAGTATTAACTTGACTCTAATCTTAGCTGTCTATTATGACTTCAGTTGCAAATAAAGAGGAAGCCAGTGAGTGAATGATTGTAAGAGAAAGGAGATCAACTATTCTGAAAGAGTACTTACTGGAAACTGAGATGCCATCTACAGAACAGCTGAACTCAGACAAGAGAAATTCCACAAGGCTGTCTTGCTCCCTTTATCATTTTGATTACCGCTGGCTCCAGAGTCGCATTTTGCCACTGCTGACAATCGTTGTTACCTGAGCTCAGCAGCCACAGGGATTTTTCTATGACTCGGACTGCAGCTCCCCCACCTCCTACTTCCTCTTTGCTGCAGACACCTGACCTCCACTGTATACACAGTCCCCACTGCACATGCTGAGTCTAATCAATCCTCCACTGTAGCCTCGAATGACCTGTGTGCACTTCAGCTGCAGTACTCTCAGCAATGTTTCTCAATGTATATTTAAAGAAACAGATTTCTGTGTCAGAACTGTACACTCGTGTCCAAGGTACTTTTAATGCTCTAGGATACCATCAAATTATTGAAGCTGTCATCAAACATCAGGCTACTGAAACATTTATACTGAAATTTCCCAGGCATTTTTTAGATTAATATCCAAACCACTGCATACAAGTTCCCAAGAGGACATCTAATAGCTGGGGGAGCTAACCTCAAGACACCAAAAATTTCACCCCTTGTCTAAGAGGGGCATGGACAAAATACAACAGAAATTTCCTAAGAAACAGGCATCAACTGGTAACTGTAGCTGCTGCACAACAGATGATAAGGTATGAACTAGTCTTTTATATTTCAATGCCTCATATTAGGTTTAAAGGACACTTCTGGGTAAGCCTGATGAACTTCTAACACTTCGAGATAACAGTTGTTGTGCTTCTACCATTACTGACTTTTTCTGGCTTTTTGAGAAGAGAATTTTAGCATTTGGGGAAGTTCTCCCATAATGCTTGATTATTTTTAAGGGTTACAGTGTTTTTCAGATACTACTACATGAGACAGATGTGTTCATAAAAAAAAGTAGACAAAGAAGATGGAGACAAACACTTGTTTAATGAACACAATGATGGTGTTAAAACATTACTAGGTTATTACTACTTATTTCTCTTCATGTATACAGTCATTGAAACTCCAAAATAACACTGAACATTGCATAAATGAGACAAAGCTCATACATATGTAACTATTCTTTTAAGAAGCTAACAGACAAAACAGCTAATGAAGTACAAATTCGGGGAGTGGTGTTCATCTAGTCTGTCTTCCTACATTTTGATCATCATCTATTTATGGCTAGGTAAGAACATGAGCTAACAGTGCACTACCAAATCTAAGATATCTGGAGTGATTTTTATAAAAGTGGAAGTAGTTACAAGCAAGGATGTAGAGGGGAGGGGGAAGACAATTTAAGCAAAAGACACAATTTCCCAAAACCTATTATATGTCTTCTCCATAAAAATCCAAAACTTTCATAACCAAAGCCCAACTATGTAAAGGCTTTAAGAAGCACTTGAAAAAAAAAGGACAATCAATTCTTCATCATGTAACACTATTTCCATTAGCAAGTGTAATATTCAAAAAGAAGAGATATCTACCACCTCAAGATCATCAAAAACATAGAAAGTCACTAATTACCAGCAAATCCATTTAAATTGCTTTTTCACAACATTGTATCTAACCTTCCTGTAACACTGTACCATCAGCATTTCTTAAACTTCATGGGCCACTTAACTTATTACCTTATCCCATGAATCAGGGTAACCTGAAGTCTGAGTTTTCAAGTGGTTCTCAAAGCTGAATCACAGGACAAGCTCCCACAGAAGCTTACGTATATGAAACGAGTTGGTATGCACATCCCCAGACTACATTCTTTGCAGAATCACCAAAGATTTCTAAAGCGCACCAAAGATTTATTACGTTCTCTATTAGAAGGCACTTTTTACGCAGGGATAAATTTCACCCCGTACCCCATGTTTTAAGGCATATAGATTAAATATTATTGTATGAAGTTAACATTTTAGGTAAGAACTTTGCAGCCAAGCTTTGTCCCCCTTTTTTCACAGGAGATAAAAGAAGAACATTGCGGTCTTCAGTAGTTTTCCTTTAGAAATGTCTAACAGGACCCTACATACATTTTTCAAAATAAAGAATTTACAGTGTTTGGCTGTAACATATCTGGAACCAGCCATTCCAAAATATCAGCTACATCTTCATATTCAGTTCTTTTACGGTAGGTAGATCATCTTGAATTACAGGACTTGGATCTAGCCCTCTAACATTTCAAGCTTTTTAATGCCTTCCAGGCTGTGTGCAGAGTTTTGGTACGGTGATGAATTTTGTACTGTCTTTTTGCAATTGCATCCACAAGTGTAGTTCTTGTTTTGATATTATCAGTGTAGCTTTCCAGGATGTTCACACCAGAGATCAAATATTTTATCCATGGCACTAATCGCAGGTTTTCATCTTTTTCTTTCAAAAAATGTAAACAAAATCTCTTAATGTGAACTCTTTGCTGGTTGTGCTTCACAAGGCAGTTAAGCTTCCAGAAATTTAGAAATAGATGCCATCTGTTTGATTTAAACTTTTATTAGAAATCCATTTGGTCTTGCTTTTCCCTTTGGTATTCTTTCCACTGGGAAATACTGAACAATCAAAGCCTCTGCAGTTCAAACTGTGGGAGAAGGGAAAAGGCAAAAAAGGAGGCAAAAACAGGAACAGGAAAAACTCCACTAACCTAGGTTATCATCAGTCAACTCAAGGTATCCACCTGCTACTTAACAGTGTTTTCAACATTCTGAATACACATCTAAGAAGTTTTGAAAAGAAAAATGTGGTGTCAATTGAGAAAAAATTAGAATTTAAAGTAACATATACATAGCAATTTCTTGGTTTTCTGTAACTCAAGACTTCCTTGCCAAATTAACTAATAAAATCAGGTGATAGAAATGATGCTCTAAGATCTACAAAAACTCAAATGATGAAATTAATACATTTGCTTGTTGTATAGCAAATGTTTTGCTGAAGTAATCCGTATTTGCTGCACAGTCCTTGAGATATCCTCACATGTGCATTTTTGGTTTTTTTAACTGTGGAGCTCTGGTCAAAAATTCTGAGTTACTTGCCTTGTAGTACCAGTCCTGAAATTTTTTACAGCACTCTTCACTGCAGAAATCTCTCACTACACCATCAAGTTCCTTAGTTGCTCCCTTTTTGCACAGCTGTGAGCAGTAATTACAAGAAACACATCTCAGTCCTAACCGTCTTGCAAAGTCTTGTTTATATAGCAGCTTGCAGCCTGGAAACAGATTTTAAACATTAGGAACAAAGTAATTTTTACAGAGAGATATCACAGTTAAGAGTTAAATATCAAAAATTAAACGAATACAACAATGGCTAACAATTGGGGCTTCAGACAAATGCAGTTTGCACAATAAAACTGTATTTCAAGACATATTTACCTGAATACCTTTCCTGCACAACTCTATGGTTTTCTGTGATGCCTGCATCTTTTTCAAAACCCTGTGCTGAATCTTTGCTTAACAAATCCTTGAATAAACAGTCAGGGAAAAAAATACATAATTTTCTTTTAATATAGACTCATACAAAAGCATTGACTTGGAATTACATTGCTCAGTTACACATCCTCAGAATGCCACATATCCAGGCAACACTGCCTACTAAAGAAAAACCTATCTTCAGGGATCAGTTTAATTTTATTACTATCTTTATTCATATTAATACCACAAACCACTTACGACAACTCATCAATTTTTAAGAACACTAATATGAACAAGATGACCTAAGAACTGAGGAGTTTCTTTAAAAATATGACTATGAAGTAAATAACGACCAGTATTGAGAATAATTATGCAATGAAAGGAGATTACATATGAAATTTGTGAAGAATTTGTATGTAATTAATATTTTAATTTTTATTTTCACATTGAGGTGGAAGTGATGGTTATTTTAGTTTTGCTTGGTTATCTTCTTTCTGTTGTTTGGTTTGTTTTTTTTTTTTTTTTTTTTTTTTTTTTTTTTTTTTTTTTTTTTTTTTTTTTTTTTTTTTTTTTTTTTTTTTTTTTTTTTTTTTTTTTTTTTTTCTTTTCATTTATTATGCAGTCATGATTTCAAGGATGCCGTAATGACATCTATATTCTTCCATAATATGATCCTCCCTCAAGCAAATTAGAAAAGATATTCTAACGTATTAAATGTGTTAAAAGATGAATACTGAAGCTATTATATTGGTTATTTTGAGAATATAATGTATTTAAACTACCTCAAATCTAGTGTCTATTCAGCTGATGCCTAAATCATATACCACATACCTCTGTAATAGTACTAATTTTATAGAAGAGAACAGAATGAGAAGACAAAGTAACTCTCTATATCAAACACTGGAAGGATGAGGTAACATTTACACAGACCTAAGGCACTGCACTTGTGTTTATGACCTCCCAAATATCACAGTACCACCAAAGACTGGAACTCTTGTCTTCCAATGTCCACTCTGCAAGGGCATATATACAGTCTAACAGATGCAGATTTCTGTATTTCTAGTATGCTATGAAACTCAATACGTAACATATATGCTGCACTGCCTCTGCCATACAGAATACCATATTCAGTAATTTCAATTAAATGACTTGTGCTGTTGTCTATTAGGGTGGAATTCACACATGTGAAATTGAGACACTAGTTTTAAATCACTAAAAGCACAAAAGTGTAAATGGAAGCTGCAGCAGACAGCATCTTCCAAAAGGTTACTGAGGAACTTTAATTTGCAATGCAACAAGGTTCGCTAACAAATTGAATTTACTAGTAATTGCAAAACAAGACAATTATAGAATATTGCACAAATAAGACACTGTAGGCAATATCAGTTTTAAACTCTTTGGTTTAAGTTCTATATCTAGTTCTTTAACAACAGATAAAGAAAATTACTAACACAGAAAACAGGCGGTGCAGATGGAAAGTGACAAATCAAGCAATCATCCTTACAATACAACTAATTTGGATTTTAAATATACTGCTTTGAAGTAATAGCAATTCTAAGCATACCAGTGTGTGCAAGCTATTAGTTAAAAGTACCCATTTACAAGCATACAAAATTTCTTGCCCATGTTTTTTCCTTCTGGTTGTATCTCTCTGTTATGGTATGGTACATCAGACTCTTTGCACTTCTTTACAATTCCAGACATAGTTTAGCACCACAATGTACATTTCTCTTCAGCTGTATCTTAGAAAAGCCATCCAATGCTGCATCAACTTTTCAAGGCTATAGATTAGTAGTACTCCTCTACTACCAATGAGGTAACTTATGTCCACCTGGCTAAATAGTTTAGCCACAAAAAAGGATGGACAAAGATGACATTTTTCTTGGCTGCTAAACTACAGGAAGTAAAACTGAAGATGATGCTGCTGTCACATTAAAAAAGAGTTATCAGGTAAGAAATTTTCTGTTCTACCAACATCTCCCACATCTCTGTGACTCATGGTAAAAATGAGCAGTGAATATTACGCAAAGGGAAACAAAAAGTCCAACATTCCAGCCCTTAAGACTAAATGTCTGGAAAACACAGGGGTTTTTTTATAGATCACCGATTGCAGGGGTTCTTGCTGAAGAAGGTCTCTACAGAAGATAGAAAATCCATCTTTATAAAACTTGAAATGTTGACATTAGATTGTTACAACTCTGAAGGCTGCTAAAACGGAAGTAACAAAGGTTTTCTTTTGCAACATCATGAGCAAAACTTTGTCTTTTTAACAGGTAACAATCTTGCATGGGAATATTTGGTTTAGCTTCAAAATCTTGTGACTTCAGACAATGAGAAAACAAAATGTCTTTTCTACGTCCTTGGTGCTCTGTGCAACCTATGATACATTTTTTATGATAATGCTATGGTTTGGACTGGAATAGTAAGACTTTCTTTGCATGGAAAAAGGTTTTCACCTTTGGCAAAACAGATTCTGAGCTCCAACAACTTGGTCTTCATGGTGCACAATGGAAATCTTGAATCAACGTAGAGGTAGCATCAAGGATGACTTTGTAGATGTCTGTGAAGTGGGCTTTATAACTTACAGTACATTGTGGAGTACAAAAAGCACTGGTCATCTGACCTTTCTAATACCACCACTAAAATCCTGAGAGTTTGGCCAGCCTAACTCCTCTGGGGACTTGCAGTTCATTACTATCAGCGCTGCCTAAGCTGATAACAGCTGACAACTACAACATTTTGAACAAAAAGTTATGAGTAAAATCCTAAATTCCTCAGGATTTTGGCTACAATACCAGACATCTAAGTTACAGCATGACCAGATACAAACCTTTAGTGCTTTGAAGTGATTGAGAAAAAACAGCTCTTATTTTGAAAGAAATGTGTGACTACAGGTCATTTGGCTCAAGGTACACCAGTAATCAATTATCAAAGTTCTAAACAAGCAGCCTGCAAGTCAGCTGTCTTAGAAAGATCACTAAGGAGCATTTTCAGACCAAGTATCTCCAACTCAAAATCTGAAGCAGGCAAGAAAGAAGTAGCTGAGTATTTGCTAAATTAGCATAACATATCCTTAATCATGCTACTAGAATTCTGGCTTCCAAGCAAAGCTCAACACAAAACCCATCTCTTCCAACAGCCTGGAGTTTTGGTTCCCCACATAAATGGTAGAGAGAAGATAAGGATCTCAACATATGCAACAGAAGATTACTGACAAGATAATATCCAAGCAGCTCCTCCAAACTTTTACCTCAGGGAAGTTCCAGGTTAAGAGAGCTTCCTTTCTCTTGGCAGATCCAAGAGCTGCCAGGTCCAGCCCTGCAGAGCTGCCCATGGCAGGAAACCTGCTTCACTTGACTGACTGTAGACTCAGTGCAAGCAAGCTACTTAAGAACTTGATCCTATTTCACGAGCAGCACCTACCTGAATTACAGGAATTTCACTACAGTTCCACATCAAGCAGTTGTGAAAAAGGAAAGCTGAACTAGAAACATTCCTGAGTCCTCAACACCAGTCTGTTCTCATAACAGAGAAAAATCTTTTATAGAAAGTAACTGTTCCATCCTAAAAGCAATCAGATTTTTACCTCTGAAAGGCTGTACTTACTAGACTATGTCCTTCAAATAACACACAAGACCTGCTGTTCTCTCACCTTGTAATAACTTCCACTGTTATCCATTAACAACTTCATCTAGAGAAGAACAACAGGTCTGCAGTATCTCAAGCCTGTAGTATCATAAGCTAGGTCTTAAAGATCTCTGGAGCTATGTTCCATTCACATTTTCTTCTGTATCTCCCTTTGAACTGATTTGCATGAAATAGCTACCTCTTCCATACCCATATTTCTATCATCTGTTGTCTCTGGATTCACAATAAACCTCATTATCCTTAGCAAAACCAATGCAATGCATCCAAATTTTGGGTCCAGCTTGGACTGCCATCAAAGGAGGCCCCATCCTCTCTATGTAACAGAGAAGCTGCGTATCACTTCCTTCCTTGTCTTTAGCTTAAAAACTTACTATTATTTCAACTTTTACACACTCTCAGTTTATCCTAATATTTTCTGATAATTAGATACCATCTCCTTCCTTTCTCCTCCCTCCTAACTCCCACTCAGTTACTCATGTTTTGCTTGTTCTTAAATCTTTTCATGTTAATTGATCTTTCAAGTTAATAAGAAGTATCTTTATAAGCTTTCTTCTTCTTGTGCTCATAATCTCAGCACTTTAAATGGCATCACCTCTTATCTACAACAGTCAATGCTGTTTTCACTTAAAGAACTACCTCAAATCTCTTTAAAAGACACAACAGTGGGAATAACACTGAAGAATGATAATCTAACAAGGACTACTAGTGTTGAACAATGCACAGGATTTCTTCCCTTGATATTCTTAACTATGCCAGAAATTAGCTCTGCACAAATGAAAAAAAAAAAATCTCAAAATCCAGCACATGTACTGAAAATTTAAATGGCATTGCTTGAATAGTATCAATGTTCTCCCTCCATAGAATCTCTTCTACAACATATTTTTCATCTACAAGAACCCTGCCAGAAATCTCAAAATCCAGATTAACAAGTTAAAAAATTCAAGTAATTTCAGAAGGAAAACTACATATACACAAGACTCTACCACAAGTAAAATACCACAAGAACCAACTGTGTAGCTATTCCATGTGCATTTGTCTAGAAGGCATGGAACTATGTTTTCCTTTAGCATAGCCAAGAGCCTTCACTCAGTGCTTCTGTTGCAAGGGAGCCTGTTAAATATTTCATAAGGGACTTGTCAGATATGAATATGCTGCCTCTTTTCCCTTAACTCATTTTTATCAGCAGAAAATATTTGAGCTTTTACAGTTATAACATTTGTTTCCAGTAGTCATCTGCAGCTCAAAGGCTTAATACCAGACTGCTACATCAGATGACACGGCCTGAACAACTGTGCTGTGCCATCAGAGTCCCCTAATGAAAACTCCCACTGTAACTTCAGTCCGTAGCAGTCAAAAGGGGTCATAGTCTCTCAGAAAACCTCGGCACCTCAAAATCCCTTCAAAGTTGACATCCACTTCTCTGCTAACTTGATTTGTGGGAAAGGAATACAATCCCTTGGTAACAACGTAACTTTTGCAACGGTGAAAGGGCATTTTTACGGATTATACAATTTACAGTATTTAAGACATGCTTTGCTTTTCACTTGCACCCTTTTGCCAGGATATTCCAACTCACCACCAAATAAACCTTCAAAGAATGTCACCAGCAAGCTGATACTTTAGGTTATAATTTATCTCATAAGGGATACTGCCAAAACAAATGGTCATGAAAAAAACCAAATTCCCTAACATGGTAGGCTAAAACTGAAAAAGCACCATAGCAAGAACAAGTTATTTTAACATGGTTGGCTTCTGTCAAGAGCCGCAAAGAGAGGTAACAGCTCTGTGAAGTACCAGCCCAAGAGGTGGTAAAAGAAGATTTCATTATGCAAAACACTTAACTGTGACATGAAATTTTTACACATACTAAAGATCTTTTTCCCTCTCTAACCACATTCTATACTACTTTCCAATGCTCGATAGCTACTGCAAAGTAGTATGCAGTTAGCAAGTTGTAATTACACCACAACATTTTGCATAAAAGGGTGATTTTCTACAGTCCTCAAAAATTTCTGTATGCTGGCCCAAATTCTGCACAATTGATTTTTAAAAGCTGTATCAGTGTCTCTAGAATAGACTGGTGATTAAAAACTATTAAAAAGCTGTGTTTAAACAGTTTCTGTAGCCCTCACTTTAAAAATAACGAGACCAAACATCAGGAACACAGAGATTCAAGTAGGCTTGATGGCAGCTCCCTTTGTCATAGGGGAACACATGAACTTGACCAAACTTCCTTGGTCCACCAACCAGAGAAGCCCAACATCTACAACTAAGTCTTAGCAACACTTCATATCACACATCAGTTTTTAAGCCAGTTTTTTTTTTTTCTAAAAACAACAAGAAATGCTATAAATTTCAGGTAGTATTTTAATTGGTTGTGAAACACTGTTCTGTAAGCACCCGTATAACACACTTGTGTTTAGGTTAATCTCAATATCTGTTTTCATATAAATCTAAAAATTAATCAACTAATAATTTAATAGTATACTTTACTGAACAATTCACTGTGCAGTAGTGATTGGAAAAATCCCACTCTAAAAATCTACAGTGCTTTCAATGAATATACAACTTTCCTAGACATGCTCAGTTCTGCAATCACCTATTTTTCTAGATTTCTTTTGCCACTTGTTAGCTTGGCAGTATTTTAAAGGAGGTTATCTCTACTCAGATGAAACACTGGAATTGTCTACACTAAGTTTAATTTGCAGAATCCATAATTCCCAGAAAGTTATTAGCATGCTATCAGGATGACAGTACAGTTGCTGGTTTCATAGCTGCCTTTTATCTGTATTATCCATTTGAGAGGAATTCCCAAGCATCAGATAACTGAGTTATTCCAGAGCTTATTGACCTTCTCCTTCCAAGAAGCTGACTACCAGATATGAAATTTGCACTATACATTAAGCCTATGTTATTTAAATAATAACACTCAGTTCTACTGAAAAGATGAATTAAATGCAAAATAAGTCTACAAGTAAAAAAAAAAATAAAAAAACCCCCACAAACTATGGTGATACTCATCATAAAATAGTTTCATTGCTGGATTGCCAAAGATTTTTTTTTGTCCTAGACTCTCAGAAAGGATATGTATCAAGAAAACTCACTCCAAAAACCCCAGGCCCCAATAATAAGATTTCCACAGGATTAAAAACTTCTACAGCCCATCCTCAATTGTCATTCATGCAACTATACACATATAAAAAAACCACAAGAAACTTTGGTCTTCCTACTTTAGTGTACATAATAGGCACCTTATTTAATTTACATACTGCCATTTTGGAACACACCACTCCAAAATACGATAGCATCAGGGGGGCAGATCAAACTTTTTCCACTAGTCCATTCAGGCTGTGCATTTCTCATATAGCATCTGACTTTTAGACAAGATCAGAAAAAACCTATATACTTCATGGAAGAATTAATAACCATCTTCAGCACAAAATCTAGGTCAGTTCTAATTACACCTTACTAGAGGTTTCAGCTACTCCCTGAATTATGTTTAATATCTCAAAAGAAACAGAGTTGGAATAAAACCACACAGAAACACCAAACCCAGAGACTTTGAAGTGGGTGCCAGAGTTTGTGTGTAAATATGTATGTATATGCAGGTGTAAAAAACCCCTGAGTATGAAGAATTTGAGCAGAGCAATGATGACATCTTCAGTGCTCCAGTTAGGCAGTCGAGAGGTATTTGTCATTGATCTTACACATGCTTGAAGACGAACAAGTACACTTGCAGAAATTTCAACACCTATTTATTTCTGCTGATTTTATCTAAGAGCCTTTTATAAACACACCCTTGAAATTCCCCAGTATTTTCCCTTAAGAACTCAATTTCTTCCAAAAGTGCCAGTAACTTCTGTGACTGAGGACTTTGGGCTATTCCTTCTCAAATTGTGATAACACTGTCTTCTGGTGAAGAATAAGTGCATGCTCAAAAATAATCTGCATTTATGAGGCTTCTTGAACACTTTGCAATATCAAAAAAAGGATGGCCTCCATATCCAGCAAGTATTCGGTACTTCTACAAGTTTTTCTACTTCACAGACAGTTGGATATATATCTGGGAAAAGGCTATTACATTGAGGACAAACTGCTAGTATTAGGTGCCTGGAAAAGGGGGAAGCAGCATCTGTGAACTCTGAAGATGAAACTTCTACTTGCTGACCTCAGTCACCAGTCCACCAAAAGTCCTGGCACTCTCTCCCCCACGTCATATCATTCCCCATGTTAGCTCTGGATTGCACTATTTCTGTAGCCATTGATGATAGTCATTGGTTTTCCTTTAAAATACATGGTCTAGGTTGTTTCTATGGAAATTCTATCCATATTTGCATCAGGAACACATCAGCTCTTTTTCAAGCACATCTCCTCAGCTACAGCTGACAGTCAAGAGCCATATTTATTCAAGTTTTAATCTACTTAATGGTGCTTTTGACTACTCTCCCTCTACTACTCACTGGTTTAGACAATCACAGTAAGCTGATAAACTTTGGTTTCATACTAGTATTTCACATGCTCACCCTCACAAACACAGGTATTTGCTCTTAAGCTGGCAGTCCAACACTTGCAAACTCAAGACTCACGCTAAGACATCTGGCAATAGGTTCCCCCCACTTAATAACTATATTCACGCAGCAGAGACTGTTTTTATTCCTCTCCTTCCTCAAATAGAAGGAATTTATTTCTCTCCTTCCTCCTAATAGGACACTCACTTATTTCAAGCGTACTCATATAGATGTAGTAATACAGTATAGCTGGCATTATGAGTCTTCCTGAGTTCACTGTGACAGCCACCAGGCTTTAAAATGAGGGAGTAGCAAATATTCACAGTAATACAAGCATATACTGTAATCTCCAAAAAAGTAGTAGTTTGCTCGTTTGCATATATTCTGCAGAATTGTTTAATTCACAGACACAATTTCTTGCTAAGAGCACTGCAATGATACACTGCAAAGCTGGGCCCTGCTTTGTCCTTTCTTTACTTTTCTATCACTTTGCCATCCAGAACACAGCAAAAAAACCTATGTCACCACACTCCAGTCTTCAGAAACAAAAAACTGCAGAGCCCAGAGTTATAAGGGAATGGCATGGAAGGAAGTTTGCCTTCAATTCTGCACTCAATCCCTCCATAGCTTAACAGGATCCTCCTACATGTACATGGGCACATCTAATGTTCAGTGGGCTTGAAAGCAGAGATCTTCAGTAGGGTTTATCAAATGACAATGAAAGCATTACTGTTATAATTAAAGAAAAACAATATTCACCGTATTCTTGAGAGACAGATCATCCAAACTCATAGTTAAAACTTCTAAGGACTTCTAAGATCATGATTAAATACCAGTATCAAAGGAGAGCTCAGCAGAAGTGGAAAGGATATGTCCTTTCTATGACTATTTTGCTGTTTCTATTAAAACCATGCTATAACACAACTTGAAAGACTCCTATGCCCATGTAGTTCCCTTTTTGTTTGCATTATTTTTGAAAATTCAAGTAATTAGTCAAGAAAATTACAGTGACAGTAATCAATACACATCAACAGACATCATTCAAGTTACTGGTGAAATAACCATTCTAAGCCAACATAGAACTTTTACTGTTGTATTAAATTTTGAAAATACTAATAAAAGAGAAAGCTTGGTATTCAACAGCGCAGTTACTGCTGGTATATGCTGTGCCGCACAAAATAAAAAATTAATTCTTTTGTGCACATGTATATACGCATGTGCCTACAGATGTGTATGCATTTATACACACACACACACACATAAGGGTGCTACCCACTCTTCCTTAACCTGCAGTAAGTGGTGAAAAGCTCTAAAGGTAGCTCACATAAATGAACAAGTACATGCACTAATAATAATGGGTACATGCACTTCATTAATAATAGGAATGAAGAAACTTCTGTTCTAGCCTCAAATACAACAGAATGAGTAGTTACTTTAAATTTTAACATGACATATTAAAAAAGTCAAACACAGTAGAACTACAATGACCAAAACTCTAGGGAAAAACCAAATACATACATACCTTCACTGCAAAAGGGTCTTTTGATACCAGAGAAATTCACTGTCTCATGCAACGTTTTCTCTTCTTGACAGTATTCACAGTATGTAACAATGCAGTGCAGTTTCTTGTAATCATCAGAACATGCTCTGCTGCAGAACTGATACACTTTGTTCTAAATGCAAAGTTGCAAAGCATCATAAATAGGGTTAATTGATAAAACCTTGAGGGCTGGATAGTGCAACTTTAAATAATAATTGCATTAAGACACAACTTGCAAAGTAAACAGAAGTACAAGCACACAATTAGACTTCTAATGCTAAAAACTAACAAATCCCAATTAAGCTGACTTTGAGTGCTACAAATACTCATTATTTCACATGAAAATCCTGAACAGAAAATATGCCAATCAATCTTAGTTTACTCTTTAGATACTTCTGTCAGTTCACAGAGAAGTGTAATAATAGTCTATCATATATCTGCAATGACTGAATATGAAAGTAGATTTTAAATTTACAACTGATCTGAGAAATTACACTTTCCTTTAAATTCCACAGATATCATTTATGAACAAAGACTTCTGCTTTTATCCATACTGTAGTTAAATGATATCCTACAGAACTAGGTAGATTTTAACTGAACTTTTTAAGCTTCGATAACTTATAAAATAGCTATCCAGAAAAACTATATTGCAGTTCAAAGTTTAAACTTTTTAACACTTCATCATTTAATAATAACACCAAAAACCCCCTTACCTCCCATTCCAGTACTTCTGGCTTTGAACAAAAAGAACTTTTGCAGTAATTACATTTCAACTGAATATCACTGGGAGAGACAAACTGACCATTTGTTGAAGACTGCACACTGAGAGTCTGAAAAACATAAATAAATATACACACATCACTAAAGAAGACAGTTACTTCTGAAATGGTGGTTGTTTCCAAATAAGCTCATAGTGTTTGAGAATTTGAGAAGTTTTTTCATAAACTCAGGGGCATTATGGCAAAAGCACAGCAGATTGGTCTTCTACCTGAATTCCTTTTCCTCTGTCATCTTAGGTTTTCCAATTCTGAATCGTTTTCCAATTCTGAATCTTAACCCTTGCTTCCATCACTATTACTTTACCTCATATTTTTTACCTTATGTTTCTAATACCTGCTATTTAAGGGTAAATAAATTTTTGTAAAAATGAAAAAAAAAAAAAAAGTCTCCCAGAACTGAACATCTGTTAACCACAAAACACGTCTTCTCAGAAAAACAAACTTCACAGTTGGGATTATTTTGGTCAGGAAAGTTCAGATAAAGAACCACAAACAAATATTTTCAAATCCAAATACTACCAAGGCAGATTAGCGATACCTTCCATAAGCATACCACTTGAAGATAGAAATAGTGAGGTAAGCAGCTTTCAGTAAGAAACTGGTCATCTACTCAGATTAAGAGAAAATCTGTTAACAGTCCTAGCTAGCCTCAATCACCATAGCAGGAAGATGCAATTATTCAATTTTTATACAATTATACAAAGAATCCAGGGTTTTAAGATTGAGCAAAATACTACAGATTGCATGTACAGGTATGAGAATTTAATTCTGTAACTGAGTCATTTCCTTAAGGCATTTCTGAGGCAAACAGTAGATAAGAGACATCAATTATACAGTACCAGAATCTTCCAAGCAGGTCTTACATGCCTAAAGAACATAGTCTTTTTGCACATTCCTTAATCAAGCAAGAACTATTGGTGTATTACACATGCCATGTTCAAGAAAAAAAAAAGTGAATCAGAAGCAATCACAGAGATTTGAAATATCCAGAGGAAAAATTTCTTACATCTGTCTTCTCAACAAACTGTCGCACATCATTTGCTACAAGACAAACAAAGATAAATTCTCTTTCAACAAATTTTTTACTACCTCTCCACCAGGTAGCAGTGAAAATTCAAAACGTTTCTGCTACAGGACACTTTTCTCCAGACTGACATGTTAGGAAGGGTTCACCTACACTAAAAACTAAAGAAAAATTGTGATGAGACTTACTATTGATATAAACCCAGACATAAGTGGTGATGCTGGGTGCTAGGCAGCAGTGCAATCAGTATCATTTTATCCAGATGCACTAATTCTGTATCAGGAGTTTGCAGGGATGAAGCAGTGGTGCACATTTCCCAATCACACACAGGACCAGAGAACCAAATGCCATACAGCAGAGATGATAACACCTTTATCCCAGTGGCCCACTGGCCCATAACAACTTTAACAGTCTGATGCTCGCACACAGTACTGTCATATTTTTCCCATTATATCCCAGAAATGTCCCTGTGGCTGAGAGAGGTTTGCTATACTTTGGCTGCTCTAAATAAGGTAGTTGAAGATTTGCACTAACACGGGAGCCACGGAGGTCCAATCTGTGCACTTTGTATTTGCCGGTTTCTTCCCGGAGCAAACACCACACTCAACACAGCCTGCCATGTGGGTTAGGTAAGCACCACGGAAGTCCTAGAGGAACTGGTTAAAAAACTAAAAGAAATCAACAAGCAAGTACATCCACCACCTCCAGTTCAGGAATGAACTGTTTTCTGGGGTAGACATTTAAACCCACATAATCCAGAATAACAACGAAAATTAGAGGTGCGAGAACAACGAAGTTTGAGACTCTTTAAAATTAGAATTTGTTTTAAAGAATATTGACACATAACTAGAGATTAAAATAAATCTGAACTATTAAGCATTGCTACTTATTAAAAAACCCCCAATGTTTATCACAAACTCATATGATCAACTAGGTATTTTCCCAGAAACCTGGAAAGAAGCAAATTAGTATTACTGAAAACAATAAACCAAGCAGAAGATGGCTTTAAAATCAACAGTTAATCACAAGATTATTTTGTGTGCCTGTTTAAGGTTTCTGTTACCCTGCTCACAAATTAAGGACTGCTTCTGAATATTCTAATGAGTCAACATGACATGCACACAGTAGTTTCATCATTTTGGTTTACCTCTAATTTACAACATACTTAAAGTATTTGGGAACATTATTACACACAGAAAAAAGCACAGCCAAAAAGACCATAAATTCATTAAAAGCTTTCACAGGTCACCCTTAACAGCAAGGTTTTATTTATCCCGTGCTTCAAAAAAGATATCGTTGAAATTATGTACATATAATCATTGAGAGCCTGCCCTGAACAACAAGATCATGGGAAGCGCCAAGCAAAGCAAAAAATCATTGTAAAGCCCTTTTCAGCCTTCAATGCAACCAACTCAAACTGCCTTAAGTTGCCAAACTACTAATGAACAGTAGGTAAGCACAGCCCAGGACTCTTCTAAGACCACCATAGCAGCACAGCTTCTGCCCTGCCCCTGCCACTGCAGCACATGTGACAGAGTAGGATTATCCTTGCTCACACCAATACAAAACTCAAGTGGGGAAACATTTCTGTGCAGAAGTGTACCTGTTGGAGAGTTAGCATGCAGCCAGATTGTGGTTAGTATTTTTTCTAGTTGAGAAAAAAAAAACAAACTTTGGAAAAATCAAGTTGTTCTAAGTGGAAATGAGAGAAGCAAATACGTATGAGGAATCTTCTACATACTGTCACATCCAACAGGACTCTTCCACAAGCAAAACCATGGGCATGAAATTAAACAGGGAAGCAACCAAACACTCCCCTCATGCACACACAGACCTTCCAGCCCGAGCATGGAAGCCTCAATTACTATGATCAAACATACGAAAGTGTTTGTGTGCACACACATGCTTGTGTGTACAAGAAAGAGAGATGTAAGGTAGAGAACAAAGAACATTTCCAGACACCATCATGATGTTGAAAAAGAACAACATAACCAGAGTGAGAACCCTGCTAAAAAACACTGTACTTATAATTCTTACTCATACTACTCTCCAGATAAATTCGTAAATTGGAAAAAAAAAAAAAAAACAAAAAAACCCAAACAAAACACAAACAAAAAAATCCACAAAGACCCAACAAAAACAAAACAAAAAAAATCAAAAACGCCAATCAAAGCTTTAGCATAGATTTTCCAAAAATTTTACACAGACTAGTGTTTTGCAACATAGTTTGTATTTTCAGACAATTACACAGTTGCTAACTTTGGGAAGATGTTTGTACTACAACCTCCATGTTCACAATAAATAAATGAGCAGTTAATTTTTCCCCTAGGAGCAAGATCTTCAACTGATCCAGTAAAGGTATCAGTAGTAAAACTGGTTTAAAACTGTACAACTTGGGAACAGTTCTGTCCTTAACTCTGCAATAACATCATCCAAGGCAGAGCATGAAAGACAAGATACAGTCCACTATTCTACCACCAACTATGGAACAAAAATCACATTAACGCAGGCGGCTCTTCCTCTTGAAGTCTCTTTCTCATAAGGATCAATGATCTTGCAATCTGGCCACACAGAAGAAATACAGATATGGACTCAAATTGTACAACAAGCAACACAACTGAATCTACCCTATATTTTAATCCATTAAAAGAACAATTAACTAATAACCTTCTCTTTCTAGCAAGATAAAATTATAACCAACCCTAAAGTATTGTAAACAAATTGTTATATAAGTATTCCATTTGTAAACCAAAAGGACTAAAATTTTTGCAGAGAGGAAGAGACATAGCCCTGAAATAGCAACTCTTCTATTCTGAGAAGGATAACTGTTAAAGAAAAATGTGTAGGAAAAACATGTGCAGTTACGAAAAAGGGATGCATACAATGACAGAAGAATAAAATGAGAGTTATCTCCTCTAGTAAACAATGAAAAATATGGAGAACCATAGTAAATTGGCCATTTTTTCAACTTAAGTTCAATACCTTACATGTCTCTTAGGCATCAAAGAAGCCTCAAGAGAACACTTACAGTCCAAGGCTCACACCGTGGTATACCATCCTTTCCACCTAAACACCAAATGAAACGAACAGAGAAGCTGTTCTCATACATCAACTCTTACTTAATGGTGAATACATTTTATTCTTCTACACAGTGAATACACAAGAACTATCAAAAGTTAAAACCCACAGTGCTGTTTGAGCAAACTGACTGCAAGCAAGTGACCGACTACTCATTCCCGCTTTACACTGAAAACTCACAAGACTGTATGGCTGCTTTAATTAAACTCCACTACAACACTGAAGAGGGAGATCTACATGCAGCACTGAAACTGTAACAGAAGCATTAGCAATGCCTCAGTAAAACCAGAAACCCACAACCATCATCAACGGATCTGGCAGTCATACTCAATAAGGTTGTTTAATGTTGATTTATATGCAAATCCAAGAAAGCCTGCGCTGTGTTTGGTATTCAGTTACTTTATTTGTTCTGAGAGTTCCTGGGGCCGCAAATAGTTCTAAGATCATGTGCAATAACAATGCTAAATGAGTTTGCAAGAAGTATTACAGATCTGTCATGTTATACTAACAGTTTACAGCTATTCTGTTTATCAGTTCCACTGACAGACATCTACCAAAGTGGTTGGGATGGAAACAAAGAACACAGCTACATGATGAAGGTCTTATCCAGGGTATAATAAAGAATCAATTAAAAGACTGATTTGCTGTCCACTTGACAGAAAACAGCATAGTTCAATGACAAATAGGAAAGCCCTCTGTGTGTGTAACTGTTCAAACCACACACGAGGAGGCAATTATCAATTATACAGTGTACATCTTGGAAAACATGTTTGGTTGTTGTTGTGTTTTTTGTTTGTTTGTTTTTGGGGTTGTTTGTTGTTTGTTTTTTTTTTTAACATACATTTTCTTTACAAATATTCTTAGATCACCTAGAATCACTATAACACATTTCCCATATGCTTTAACCTTAAGTCATATAGAAAACATGACATTTTCCATCAACATAGCAGCCTCTTCCAGTGCCTATCATTAGCCTTACAACAGTTTGTGGACATAATTTGAACAGTTAGTTTCATTCATAAATACAATAGCTTAGGCTCTAACCTTTCGTTTCAGAGACAGTCACTATTCCCCCATGACAAACCTTTGTTAGTACTAAATTCAGTATGAGACTTTTCTTACTGTACTTAGTATAAAAGAGACTAAATTCGTCATTCTTCAATGCAAACCAACAAGGTTCACCTCTGTGAAGAAGCTGAGGTGGTAAAAATAACACGAGCAGTGATATTGCTTTGTGTTTTCTTAGGATATCAAGGAGAAACTGGTTATTATCATCCAATTCCATAAGTTCAAGATAGCAGCCAGCAGTGTTATCATTATGAAACAGTACTTTAATCAAAGAAATTATTATGATCCAGAAGCATCTGTTTTGTTAATTGCAACTCATAAGCATGTATATACAAGCAAGTTAGTCTAATACGCAAATACTTAATACAAACACAGGCACAAAAATATTTAGGGAGGAAAAGATTTAACACAACAGCTAACCTGAAATTTAGCTACACAACTGGAACTGCAAAAGCTGTACAGTTTTCCATCAGGCATTGTGGCTTGATATTGAGGTAAAGAGTTTCGTTTACAAAAGTGGCAAATAATTTCCATACCTAAAAGAAAAACGTAGTTTACAAACAAAATAAACAGAAAACAATAGTTAAAAAAAAAAAGTATTACAGGTCAACCCTTTCCACTACTTCAATGTCAGAAGCTACAAATTTGTTTTCCAGTCAGCTTCTACAAGTCACACAAAATTAAAGATCACCATTAAATATGAAATTGCACCTCCTTCCATAAAATTCACTAGAGCATTTTCAACTTCAGGTTGAGATCTATGACTGTTTTGCATATTGAAAGACACGCTTTATCTACCAGTTCCTTTCACCTGGATTAAAAACTTTACCTCAAGAATACCCATATGCATTATAACTACCTCCTTCCTTCTCTTGCTTGAGGAAAAAGAATAAAAATGGGGTGTGGTTGGATCACCAACAAAAGAATATGAATTCATATGCACAGAAGCTGCACCATCATTCTGTGACCCATCAGAGAACATTATGTTTCAGCATTTTTTCCCACAGGAAGCCTTAAGTTAAAAATTGTTTCCAATATAAAGAAAAAAGGCTGGTGGAAAAAATGACCCCTCCTGGGTCCATTTACTTGTGTTCAATATAAAATGGTCTTTTCCTCTATTTTTTAATAGTTTTGAAAGTTAAAAAGCCCTATGAAGTCACATCTGCTTCGACTAACTGTTAAACAAAACCACCCACCCCCAGTGTTTAAATTTTAAAAAAGAAGTCTACTCTTAGAAGTGATGAAAACCCATCATCCTTTTCACTTACTTTGTGATTTTGCATATTTTGATTTGTGTGTGTTCATGCATACAGCTGAGCAGTATGGCTCCATATATCCATTAGGTCCTATGCACTGAGTCATGTCAAAAAACCTGCACTGAGCTCTGCAGCCAGTGCAAGATGTTAATTTGCCACATTTCTAAAACACAAAACAAAGTAAAACAATGTGTTAGTTAAAACTATGCTTGGTTTTTGACTTTAAATTATGGTCAAAAAAAAAACAAGACCAAAAACAAAACCCAAACGAACAAAAACAAACAAACAAAACCCAAAACAAAACCAACCAAACAAAAACAAACAAACAAAACCACAAAGGAAAACTTCTTTCTGCAACCTGCTTCCCCTCCATCAGAGTCTTCCTGTATTAACTTCCTCTAATAATCATCCTCTCAAGAGCATTCAGCACTGTTGTTAGGTCTCTTACTCCTGGAGAAAAGCCAGCTAAAACTGTTCTGCGTAAAGACAAAACACACACGCACACACTCCCTTCAAAAAACTCAAATAAAAACAAAACCAAACAAAAAACATAAAAAACCCCCAAGAAACAAAAAATAACACTACATCCCAAATCCCACCATCTGCAAACTGTGAATGGTAGTAAGAGCATAGAGAAGGTTGTGCTGAGTTGGAGAGTTTGAAACAACTCTGCTCCTCTCTCCTTGCTGATAGCACAACCGTTGTAAGGAAAGAAACATGGATCTGGCATGGCAAGTACAATTCACTCAATGGATAGGGTTAGAAGGGACCTTTGGTCCAACCTCCCTGCTCAGACAGGGTCTTCCTAAGGCACATTGCATAGGATTGCATCCAGATGGTTCATGAATATCTGCAGTGAGGCAAACTCCACAACAACTCTGAGCAATCTGCTCCAGTACACCGCCACCCACACAATAAAGAAATTATGAAGATGAAGATTAAATAATGGTCCTGAACTTTGGAGGAAAAAAAATAATAAAATTGTACTCTCCGATCCTCCAGGCAGGAGGAACACACTGCAGAGCTTCTATGCTCCTTACTAAAGCCAATGAGGAACTGTGATTGGATAACAGACTCAATTTTTACATCTCCTGACACAGCGGTCAGTCCATCAAGTTTTCCACAGAATGGAATAAATGTTCTATAAAAAGTACAGAAAAGCTGCAACAAGAAGAAATACCAATGACACAGTCAACATACAAAATCAATAGTTCTGATGTGCTACCTGTTTTACATGTTGTCAGTGCTAGGCAGATATCTCAAGCACCATAGAACAAGTTTCAGAAAAAAGTATCTAGATACCTTCCCTGTCCATAGAAATAGTATTGTTTTGACACTGATCAGAAAATTCCTCATTTCAACAGTGATGAGTCTCCTATCGGACAGGTTCTCACCGCACTGAGTGATAGAAAAGACCGTATCGTCACCTAGGCACTTCACATTTCTTGTCTTCTGTTGAATAATTTTGGCACTACCCCTTCCTCTTTCCCTATTCTCAAAGACTAAAAGGGAAAGGAAAGGCAAAGAATGTTTCACAGGTGCATCATTTTTGTTCAGAATAAGAGAAACTCTAGAGGACATCTTTGCTCTTCCTGATTAACTATGTTTGAGAACCAGGTAAATTCAGTCTTACAGTCAGAGAAGAAATTTGTGATTCTGTAACGTGTCATCTTCCCTATACTAAGAACATGCAGATAAAAAACACACAAACACATATGGTCTGTGCCACAAACTGGATGTAGCAACTTGCAGAGACCAGCAAAATTTCCATCCAACTTCACAATTTCCACATGCTGCTCTGATGAAATTTTTTGTGGATTTCTTTCTAAAAGGGGTACCTGTCAAGATGTCAAGCTCCTGCCCAGAGGAGGGTATAAAATACAACTCCATGATCCTTCCGATCTTATTTTTTTCTATTTGCCTTTAAACATGCTACTCAGCACCTAATTATCTTCCTAATCAGCCACAATGTTGACAAAATTCACACTAAGTACCAAGACCCAAATGCAGCAATTACACTGTTCTATGAGTCAGAACTATTCTGTCAATATACATTCATCTCCTCTGACAGGCTAACAGACAAAGCAGGGCATCAAGAAGAGTACACACTGCAGTACCAGTAACAATACAGGAAACTATAATTTACAAAGGACTTGACTTCTTGGAACATGCTTAATGGACAGCCACTGTAAAAAAAAAAAAAAATTTTGCTTGCACAAATAGCCTTGGTATCTCTAGAATAAACCAAAATTTAACTCTAGAAGCACTCATGCAAATTTGCAGGCAAATAACAGAAAGCATTCAGCAATATAATTAGAAAACAATACACAGGTAAATAAACTTTCACAAGTTCCATGTCCAAAAAAAAATCAGAAGCCAAGGTTACTTCAAGAAATGGCAAGATAAAATTACAAATTTTAATAAATGAATTTATGGTAAACTGAAGAGAGCATAATCAGAAAAATATTCACTCTGTTAACAAACTATGCATTTTGACAAAAATTCCTTGAAAGAACTATCATTTGTTAACCAGCACCCCACTCATGCACACAAAGAACAGTGCAACAGATTGTCAGTCACTTCTGAATTTCATACATCCTCAAAATATTAGAGTTGTCTACTCATTCCACCCTAGCTCTTTCAGACTTAAAAGCAACAAGAAAAATCTTTATTGATATCTAGTAAAACTCTAGCAAATCTCGATCTAATTTATCAAGATTAAAAAGAACATGAATTTCTAAAAAACATGTTAACGATGCAGACGATTCTGTGCGTAGAAACAAAATCGTAATAGCAAACCTCTCGTTTTATTCTTGTCAAAGCAACTAGTAAGTGTTTGAGCAATTCTGCATTATAGAAGTTTAAACGTGTTGTTACACAAGTGAAGAAAACAGGACACCAGTGGAAAAAACAAAATTAGAAGGCCTAAAACCTCTTGAAATGTACTGCTCCTAAAATGTCATAATCATCATCTCCTTCAAGCTGAACATTTTTCTTGCATTTTTATTACTCTTTTCAGCACTCTCCAAACTTGCCAGCTTGAATATTAAAACCATTCAAATATCAAAAAGTACAACACTATTATTAAAAAAGATTTAAGCATAGCTGAAAGTATTCAATTGGTATTATACAGGTATTTCAAACATTTTATTTAATAGTATACAGCAAAGACTTCCTGCTTTGACAACATCAACAGAGAACCCTGCACTGTCCCATCCCATATATTTTTGAATAGGCATATCACAATTCAAGACTTTTTTCATGTTCTTGTGAAATATTTCCAGATGAGACTTTCTCTTCTCAAAGTTCTCAGGTAACTTATATTCTTACTTTCAAATTCATCACATGTTCTCTTTCATTTCTAAGAATCTGTAGATTCCCTTCTGTAGAAAAATAAACATTTGATGATCCTTTCTAGCTGGCATAATAGAAGATTCACTGAAACTAAGGCAAACTACAGGAATACATAGGGTCAAAGAGCATCCTTATGAGGCCAGGATTTTTGGCCTGAAAACAAGATAACTTAGGAGGATAATGACAGAACCAAAAATGGTATGATGTAGGGCACTATGGATCAACTGTTCAGTGTCTTTTCTAATATTAACAACTACGAGAAATCACACGAATATCAACAGAAGTTTCAAAACAAATAACTGGAGGCAGCTCTTCACTTTAACAAACAGCAGGTCAGCAGAACCTCTTACCAAAGAAAGTCACAGATGGAAGAATTGTTTGTATGTGTTCACAAGGAGACTGGACAAGCGCTAATTAAAGAGATTCACCAAAAATAGCATACAGGAATATTGCATGAAGTCAAAGAGATCCCTAGACCCTGAGAGAATCAAAAGCCAAAAGAATGCTCAAGGGAAAATATCCCAAGTACCTGCCCTATTCTTACTCTTCCCTATACACCCACTTATATACACTGCAGGAGACTCAATCCCTGATCAGAACCAGAACAGCTTTCTCATGTTCTTACTACAGCACATCTTTAATATTTTAAGCATCCTCAAAGAAAAGCGGGTGTTCAGGAAAGAAATTAAGAAAAATGTAAGGCATTTGACAAAGCAAATGTCAAAGTTCTTAACATTACATGGCAGGAGACAAAAAGAGCTTCACTGCTACAGAGGAAAAAACCAAAATCTTCATTACTGACTAGTTAAAGACAGATAAAACAATGTAAAACTTCCTGACTATTTTAAAAATCTCTGCTTCCTTTTTTGTTTCAGAAGTACAAAAAAAATCAGAGAATCATATAGCCTGAAGGGGACCTCCAACTGTCAAGTGCAACCTCTTGCTCAAAGCAGAATCAGAGGTGGTTGCTTCGGATCTTGTCCAGTCACATCTGAGCATCTCCAAGGACAAGCACTCCAAAAACCCTCAGGAGGATTCCACAATCCTTACAGGGAGAAAAAAAAAAAAAAAAAAAAAAAAAAAAAAAAAAAAACAAAACAAACAACAACAACCTTTTTTTAATCTAAGTTTCCCCTTGTTTCCAAGATGTTCCTCTTGCCTCTCTTCCTTCCACTGCGCAACTCCACAAAGAGTTCTATCTACTTCCACTGAGTAACTAATACCTCTTTAGACTTCCAAGGTTAAACAAAGGTATCCTGAGCCTTCCTATGTCACATGCTCCAGTCATCTAAACATCTTGGTACCTTCTCCATTGAAATTGCATCTGCATGCCAATGCCTGTCATCCTGTGAAATCCAAAACTGCCCATGGTAATCCAGATGTAGTCTCAGAAACCTCTGATGGATGGGGACATGGGGCACAAAAGTAATTTGCCTTGTCCTGTTGGCTACACTTTTGCTAATAAAGCCTTCCTAAGGCACATTGCCAACAGTAAGCAAAAATGACTAGACACAAAACATGCACAGTCAAGTTAGCTTCAGCTTCAAGCTTCCCTCAAAGATCGAATTAACTCAGAACCAAGGAACGAGAGAGTACCAAGTTTTTTCCCCTCTGCGCGCCGCTTGTGGCAAATCCACATTTACAGCATCCCATGAAAACATATACACCTTTGAGTTCCATAATTTAAGGTAAATTTAAGTAAAAGCACTATCAAAATAGTAAAGAAAATAGTATCCATTACTAATTACAAATAAATTAATCCAGAGGCAACACTTCTAGAGAATAATGGTCAGTGTCCTCTGATGGGAAGCTTGGTGCATAGTAATCAGACTACACTTCTCCCTCAATACTCCACCTAGATTCCGCATTGAGATGACCTCATTTTTGCTAGATTCTATTGCATTCCTCTTCCAAAGTATGAAGTCTACTGTAGATGAAGAAGCCTGAATATTCTTCTCTTCTTCTATTTGATTCTAAACTCACTCATTCTTTTATGATTTGCTGTATACCCTCTTAAAATTTAATTCTAGAAATAAGGTATCTTGTGACAGATAAAAGGCATATTATAAAACAATGCAATATGAAAACTCTTGCAAGTCACTAGATCCAGATACATTTCAAGCATTCATTCCGTTCACTAGGACAGTGTTGAACTTGAATAGGCAACTACAAAAGTGGCTATCAAGATGCAAGACAAACCAGACGGATGGGATATATTCCAGAATTAAAAGAACTGTTGTAACAGAAATACAAACCCCTTGAAATAAAGTTCACTTAGAGGGTTTTTGAGGAATTTATATTCTTGCCATTATAAACAATTATCATTTTAGAAGGAATCTTGAACTTCCTCTACGTCTTACTGAAAGAAGTACGTAAGCTGAAGTCCAGAGCTCTTGTTGCATACAACCAAGAAAAAGCATCAAACTCCAAAATAAATGTCAGATAGCCCAATAAACAGAAGTTACTAGAAAACAGTAGAAGAAAAAGTAGAATGGGATAGTTTCTAGAAGGACTTGATTTGTATCAGAGATGTAAGAAACCTGGAGTCACAGACCAAGAGGCCTCAAAAAAACAATCTCCACATCACTAAGCAGGAAGAAAGGGGAAAATTATTATTCCTTGGTTGATAAAGATTTAGTCTTTTAACTGTGGTAGAGGGTAAAAAGAATCTATCTATCTCCGTTTGTAGAAGAGTATATAGTATTAAACAACAGTATCATCAGAGATTACTTAATACCAAACTAAGTACTACCTGAAGCAAACAGAAATGGTTTACCATATGAGGAAAAGATTTCATCATCAAACCAGAGTTTGAGCTGGCTGAAACCACTGAACTTCTCTTTAAGAGTTACCAGAAACGGAAAGAAAAAAACACCACAAAAAACTCCCCCACACCACAAAAAAAACAACAACAACAACAACAAAAAAAAACCAAGACCAAAAAAAAACCACAAACAAACAAAAAAACAAACAAACAAACCAAAACAAACAAAAAAAAACCAAACAAAAAACCCACAGAACTCCTGAAGAGTCGGTATTTCTAATATTTCAATGTAAAGGGGCTGTTCAACTCTCACTGACTTGGTCAGAGTATTTACACTTGAAACAGACAGTTGAAACTCAGAGTTAATAAAACAGTAACAACAGCAGGAAGCAGCAGATTTTGTAGTTAATTGTACTATCAAAATAAAAAGGAGGACAGCAAATAGCAAAGAAGCCCAGAAAGAGAACAGACTGCATGGGACAAGACAAAGCTGAAAACCCTAGATTCTTCCACTGAAGTACCAAGTGACAAGACATTCTATCACTGCATTTGATGATATTTAAATCAGTAGATAACGCCACACTTTATGAGACTAGGTACAAACTCTACATAAGCAATGAATTGTAAGCTGCAGAACTGATACACGTATTGTATACAGTGAAGACTCTTAAACCCCTGCACAGAGATAAAGTAGATAAAATGAGTTTTAAGAGTTTCATGAAAGCAGTTACTTGGCAAGGAGCAGAAATCAAAGGAAGCACAACTGCCGTAGGGTATTTCCTTTCTATTACTTGTAAGCGAATAGCTTATACGGATGGCATAGCCTGGTCAGTCTTGAGTATGTTCAACAGCAAGTCTTCACCTAATAAAGGAAGTCAATCAAATGTACTTTCATTCAGTATGGTAGAAAAACTTTCATTAAATGAAAAGTTACTGCAAACATCGTCTCCAACAAGAAAAACACTTCTTTGGCTTGCATTCCTCCAATACTCACTTTGGTCCAGAGTTATTAAAAAACTATGACTAAATAGCTAGAGCTCCTGCCCCCGCTTCTTTACAGCAGATGATGACCATCACCTTTAAGAAGCACCCAAAGAAAGAAAACCCCTGATCATATTCTAACACAAAGAATTTAAGTTACAGAAACAAAGCAAAAAAAGCAAAGAAACGCTTAAAACTAGCAAGCCTTTAATTGCTTTCACAGTAGAATCAAGAGCACTCGAGAATGACAAGGCCATGAAGCAAAGTGTTTTTAAAAAGCAGACAGAGACTCAGATTTAGCTCAGTTGAACAGCTGGAAATTAAAAGTTGGTCACATGAACTAAGCCACAGAACTGCACTTGTTCTAGAACAAGGTTGTCAAACCCATATCCAGATCGAGCAAACCAGGACACAACATGGAAACTGCCTTGAAAATAAGTTGACTAATTTTGTAGACATAAAACACGCAACATTATCAGAAACACCGAAACAACTAGGGTATGTGCTTGTGGTTAATATGTATTTATAGTAGGCATATTTGAGGTCAGTTCTAATTTGCTGCATAAATACTAATTTTCAAATGAACCACTACAATAACTTTTTTAATGGTTACATTTTTTTTTAATGACATGAAACGCCTACTCAAAGGAATAAAATATTTCAGCATTTGCATAATTACATGGGCAATTTTAGTCACCTCCTTTCCAGATTTAATCTTATTTTCTCCTAGTGTTTTCAGTTGGTTGGTTTATTTGGTTTGTTTAATGTCATTCTTTAAGTCCTTCTTGCCCCTGTACATGTAGAGCTTGAACCTCAGTGCAACAATTAAAGAGTTTACAATCTAACAATAGTCATCTTCAGGTTTAAAAAAAGTACCACCACTTCCAAAAAGAGCTCCATTTAACCTTTTATCTAAATTTTCAGTTATTCAGTTTTTGGAGGAATGATTTTATCATTGTTTTCTCTTTTTTAAAAAAGCTTGACTTGCACTTCGCTGTCTTCACGAATGGCTGTTGTCATCAAGACACTATCATGCTCCTGCTTATAACTACAGTGATCATTAGGTTATGCCTATTTATTACTTTTTTAATAATTCTTACAGAAATCATTTATTTCTATTTCAAAACTTGTTTATATGAAAGATACATAAGCTCTGTAATCACTTTTAGGACATAAAGAACAGCCATCAGCTCTCAGAAAAGCAAAACACACAAAGCAGTATTAAAGATTATGTGTGTCTCAGTTTTAAAGCAGGTTCTGAAACTGGTATGTAGGAAGCTGAGTGCATCCATCACCTTGAAAGGTGACTTAAGACACTTAAGAAAAAACCTGCTCTCCATCACAGGATTAAGTGTCTTACTCCCACCAACAGTTTAAAGCACAGGAAAGAAACCCTTTGTAGCAGATGGATCACTTGCTGTAATCCAATTATTTGTCAGAGAGCCACTGTAATTTTTATTACCCATTATTTTCACTTTTTTTCATTCCAAAAAGGAAAAAATGTCCATGATAAATTACTGAAAATTAATTGTTCAAATCAGTGTAATATTTATTAAAAAAAAATTCGGATTAAGTACGTAGATAGGTACAAGTAATGAGTTTTCATTTATTACTACTACAAATGTATAGCAATATTGAAAGGTATATGACATTTACAATATAAACTGCTTAATACAAAGCTCATACCAGTATGACCTATGTATTTTACAACTGTTTTTGTAAGAAAACATTTGCTAAAACTTTGTGACAGACAATAACTAGTTGTACAACACAATGATGTAATCAAGTTATGACAAACTTTTTCTGTATTATTGGTTTCATTACGTTTATTTCAATACGTAATAATGACTTTCCCAAACCCTCTTCTTCACCAGACCTTTAAGAGTAGAAGAAAGTATTATGAACAAACAAAACAACCTAAAATTTACCAACAACTGTGGACCAATGGGTTGTCAGTGACTCTAAAGTCTAAATTTCTTCTTAAAAACAAAATTCCTTGAACACAGTTCAAAAAACCTCAAAGCAAATAAAAGTTCAGACCTAAATAAACCCTGCTAGACAACTAAATATTCCCAAATAATTGTGTCCTGAGCAACTGTGAACACCTACATATAGTATATGCTAAAATGTCTATTTTCGAGTAGCACAGAATCATAGAACAGTTTGAGTTGGAAGAGACCTTGAAGATCATCTAGTTCCAATGCCCTTGTCATGGACAGGGACACCTTGCACTAGACCAGGCTTCCCTGAGCGCCATCCAACCTGGCCTTGAACACCTGTGCCAGTGCCTCACCTTCCCTCATAGCAAAGAATGTTTTTTTTTTAATACCTAACCTAAAATTACTCTTTCAATTTAAACCCATTCCCTGTTGTCCAGTCACCACATGCTCTTGCAAATAGTCTTGCCCTATAGAGAAGGGCTATAGATGTAATTTATCTGGAGTTCCCTAAAGCCTCAGATGCAGTGCCCCCACAACGCAGTTTTCTCAAATTGGAGAGTGATGGATTTGATGAGTGGATTGTTAAGCGGATTAGCAATCTGTTGAGTGGTCACATCCAGAGGGTGGTGGTCAATGGCTCAGAGTCCCAATGCACATGAGTGACAAGTGGTGCGCCTCAGGGGTCTGTATTTGGACTACTGTTATTTTTATCTTCATTAATGAAAAGGATAAAGGGATCAAGGGCACACTCAGCAAATCTGTAGATGACACCAAGCTGAGTGCTGTTGCTGACAAGTCTGAAGGATGGGATGCCATTCAGAGGGACCTGGACAAGCCCAAGAAATGGGCCCATGGGAATCTCATGAGGTTTAACAAGGCCATGTGCAAGGTGCTGCACCTGGGTCAGGGCAACCCACAGTATATCAATACGGGCTGAGGGGACAAATAGATCAAGAGCAGCCCTGCCAAGAAAGACTTGGCGGTGCTGGTGGATCAGAGACTAGGCATGAGTTGGCAGCGTGCACTCACAGCCCAGAAAGGCAATTGTATCCTGGGTTGCATCAAAAACAGTGAGGCCAGCAGGGTAAGGAAGGGGATTCTGTCACTCTCCTCTGCTCTGGTGAAATCCTAACTGGAGTGCTGCATCCAGCTTTGGGGTGCCCAGCACAGGAAGGGCACTGACCTGTTGGAGCAAGTCCAGAGGAGTGCTAACAAGTTTATAAGAGGGATGCAGCATCTATGAGAAAAGGCTGAGAGAATTTGGATTATTCAGCCTGGAAAAAAGAGAAGGCTTCAGGGTGACCTAATTATGGCCTTCCTGTACCTGAAGGGAACTTACAAACAACTTACAACTCCATCATAGAAAACCACTAGGTTGGTCAGATACGATATTCTCTTAAGTTTCTCTTGATATTAAGAATACTCCAAACTCCTCACACGCCAGGAATATTTGAAACCTAACTGTTAAGAACTACACTAAATACATTCTAAATCAGATGCACATGAACATTCAAATTAAGCTTCTCACAGCCTGTTACACAGTACCAAATATTTCAACAAAGGAATTAAGAACTTGCTTGCAAAAAATCTGCTTGTCAGAATCTGTCACAATTTTAAAAACTCTCTTAAGGATCCTCACAATAATGCACAATATTCAACACTACTTCTGAAGATTCTTAGAACTGAAAACTGGTCCTCCTCCCCAGATGACATCAGAACAAACAACTTGCTATCCATATCCTCCTCATTCTCAGATACATATCTAAACACAAAATACAACAATATCTGAACAAATAGAGTACACTCTGTAGTTACAGTTAAGCACAAATTTATCATTCAACCTCTCAAAATCCACGTTCACTTCATAATTCCATGTATGTTATACTGGTTGTGTGGGAATGTCTCAAGTTCAAAATTAATCTCGGGCCTTTTTGTTTCTTCAAGATACAGTATTCAACGTTTCTTCAAGTCTTTCCATGGCTTCTGGGCATGCCTATGTATTTAGTATCTTGGAAACCTATCCTGTCCCTTTTGGCATAGCTGTGACAAAAGAATAACGCTCATGTTACGTTTCCAGTTACACTGTTTACACGTGCATGTTTCCAGATTTGCTCTTTACACAAGAACAGCCATCCCCAAAAGCATCAGAACTGAATGTCCAATGAGAAAATGAGACATTAAAGAATCTTACAATGTTCAGCACTGCAATGGCGGCTCTTCTCTTGGACTGTTTCTTAAAAATGCTAGTTTCTTAAAAATAGAAAGAGATAAGAAAGAACCCCATGCAATATGCAGCACTGGGGACACTCACATATTCAAGTCTGAACTTCAAAAGCAGAAATTGCTTGCTAGTAAAACAGTACTATCATACTTCAGAACACTACCCCTATAAAATCAGAGCAGAACATACCAAGCAAAAAAACCCAAAGAAAAAAAATCAGAATCCCCAAATGGCATATCCTCCCAGAAATATTTAATATTTCAGAACTATCCTATTATACTGTAAATACTGTGATTAACATTTAAATCTTCCAGCCAGCATTAGCAGCACTTCAGAGCTAAGCTGGCTCTGTAATATGTAAAAGACATCAGCATCAGCTTTCTTGATTTGGAATTATTTTTAACCACAACAATTATTACTATCTTAAGAGTCGTAAGAATAAATGAAAAACAAAGCAAGTAAAGAAAACAAAGGCATAAAATTTGACACACAGAAGGATGAAAATAACAATAACTTGTTTCATCCTATGCTCTACTGTGGAGATTAGACATAGTACAAGTACACAGCCAAAGCGTAACCAGCTAGAGCCTTCTCACAGTAATGCCCAACCTGTATGTTCTGCATATTGTTGCATGTTTCAAGTGCATACAAGTGGGCTTTTTTATCTAAAAAAAGAACATCACTTAAGGACCAATGAGCCTCCGTGTTGTGCTTGCTATTAATATACTTGAGATACACTCAATAGAAATAGAAGTTCTCAACAGGAAGTTTAATTTCAATTATGTTTTCATTAATAACAAACAGACACCACTAATACAGCAACATTATAAAAGCCAGTAATAAAATGTCCGCTGCAGCTACTTTGCCCTCATTGCCCTTTAATTAACTTTTAGGAGTCTTTGTTACTTATGTTTTCTCATGAGAGGCAAAAACGTACTATCAGTAACAGGATAAACTTAAGTAGTATCAATGTTGATTTCATTTGGATTTATAGATAAAGAAGTAATTACCTGCTTGTATTCACCAACGCAGTTCTGACAGCAGAACCTTTTCTGCTGACCATCAATAGTAAGAACATTGTTTCCAGCTCCTTTACTGGGCAAATACTCCCCACAATGCTCACAGCAGTTCATTATTAAACCATTTGCCATCCTGTATCTATTGAAGCAATGGTCACTGCACAGCTTATGAGTCATATTTTTAAAGCTAACCTCATGACGAATCTAAAAAACAAAAATAAAAAGTATTCTGTCACTACACAAGCATAAAGTTGCCTGAAACTAGTAGACCAGACAGAGGTCTTATATTCAAGTACAACAACTAAAAGCAGATTATACTAGCTCACTATTTAAGAACAGAGATGATTGAAATGATCATGAAATGTAGAAACAAGAATGTGTGTAGAAATAAGAATGTGTGTTTCTGTTGTCTCCAAAGTTCTAGGAAAAAAATCTTAGATCCATCTGCTCTTCAGCCTAGAAGGAAAGACCACAGGGAATGATGTAGTAATTACGTATTAGAGCTGGTCAATTTATGTAATTTTATAAAATGGTCAATTTACAGGCTAGCAACACAGCATATGAAGACTGGTCAGACACATATGCTGTGGAAAGTAGTAGCCTGAACTACGGTGGACCCAGTATTGGCATCAAGAGTAAACAAATACATTCATGGGAATTTAAAATCACATGTATTCTACATATTTCTAAAACCATTTGCATGATCTTTCAAAACATACAGTAAAAGCAGCAGGTAATACAGTAAAATCTTGATTTTTTTTTTCCAACATCAATTCTTCTGTGTGGGAGATCTGGGTTACAATTACAAGATTCTACACCTAAGAGAACACACTATCAGCAAAAGTCACTTTGAGTTTCTGAAGCAAAAATCAAATATTAACCTCTTGGAATTTTCTTCCCTCAGTTGCTTTTCATGAATATTAAGCCTGCCATATCTTACTATCTCACTGCATATGAAAATACTGAAGATTTTAAATTTTCTTATTTTCAGTTCTTATTTCAGAATATAAGCTAGCATGACATTACTGAGAGAGATAAGAGGAAAAAAAACAATCAACCAGACCTCGGTTAGTTTCCCACAGATAGTGCATCTTGATTTATTCAAAGCTCCTTTTGAGGGATTCTGTTTATCTTCATAGAAGGATAAACATGATGTACTGCAGAACTCCTGAAAAGACTCACTTGAATCTACTTGAGCAACAATGGTACCTTTCATTGTTGTTATATCTCTGAAAGACACAAAAAAAAAAATCAAAAAAAATCAATGTGCTTGTGTATCAATACATCTATACATTTAAACAAGAACGCTACACGGGTTGTAAGATTCATTCTCCCTTTCAATACTTAAATTTTCAAAGTTTTTTTAGTGTACAGTTGTTAGCGACAGGATGAACACTAAGCTTAACAACCTTTTTACAACTACTCTAAGTACTGCAAGTATGACTTTACTGTGCAAAATCCTGTTTTCTTTGGATTTCGGTTCTTTTTTTCCCATTAAATTGTTCTAGAATTAAGAGATAGTAATTAATCATTAGGTGCAGCTGTGTCAAACAATTTTACACAAAAACATGAACAGCAAATTTGAACTAGCCATTTTCTAACTTTACCAAGAAGTATCATACTTAAGTTTCACAAGAAAAACTCAGATTTATAGTAAAAAAAACAAGAAACTGTCTTTATTTATATATAATTTCACCATTTCCAGTATTAATCTCAGGATAGGATGAGAGGAAGAGAGAAGGTGAATTTCTCATATTTCTTGAACTTACAAATACAACCAAAAAGCTTAAAACTCTACCTTGTCAACAACAAACAAACAAACAAAAACAACCACCTTGTCCTGACATTTTATATTTAAAATTTAAAGTTAATTGTACCATTAAAGCTCCAAAGCATCTTAACAGTTCATAGTTACCCATGAAATTGTAACAATTCAATGCATTAAACCAGAAAACAAGCTGTCAATAAAATTAATCTGAAATTAAACAAACCTTCTTCTAACCAAATTTACACTGTCCCAAACTATTACATACAATGTATTAGAAGTAGCAAGAAGAAACAAAAGCTTCTGCCTTCTAAGCAAAAAAAATCCCCTATTCCTGACATAGAGAAAGAAAATCTTATTGGGAAGAATATCTAAAAAAATTGACTGGGCACATCTGGATCACCAGCTGAAAAATACGTGCCCAGACACTTAATACCTACAAGTCCCAAGATGACCATGAGTGAAAAAAATAGAAAAACCTAGAAAAATATATGGTTGCCCAGACAGATTCCTTTGAAAATAAAATTTTACTGCTCCTGGATATTAACACTTGCAAGTCTGCCCTGTTCCATCAAGGTCAGCATATTTTGGTTTAACCCTTGGAAAGCCAGTAAGATCTGTGCTAGGGAATGCTCTCATTTCTGTTCTGTAGAACAAAGGCAGAGCTCCCACGCTGAGCAGCTTACGTTTTCTGGTATGATTCCACCATGACTTACACACACTATTAAGTTATATCAAAGCACATATTAGCTTGCATCAAGGGAGACCAGTGAGAAGGCAAAGAGTAACACAAGACAAAATTATAAACACTAAGGAGAATGGCAGGTGATTCCTGCGCCTTCCGTCTTTAATTAATTGCTATGCCACTTATGTAGTTACAGAGGCCCAGAAGAGTGATAGCAAAGAAGATTACAATAAAACACCTAGGAACTTTTACTTTTCAGACAGGGTTACACAATTATTTTTTAAAGTTCATTGTAGACCTCATTTTCTCTACATATTTAAAGATACATCTAAGCATAACCTTCAAAAATCTGACCTGTGATAGAACAATTATCATCATCTATGCAACCTACATTCTAGATCTCCTTGATTTTCCTAGAGTCCTCAGCCTTTCACTGAACTGCAATCGGACACCAGCATGCCTTAGTAGGAAAATAACACAGAAGTATGTGGCAGAGTACCTGGTAGGCTACCACCAGGTGGCAAAAATCTAGCAATAAAGCAAAAAAAGGTGGGCAAGATTTGGCTTCATAATGAAGTCAAGCTACAGAGCACGAATTTAATGCATATACCACCTTCTATTTAACTGTAGTTGACTAAAATTGCATAGTAGTGCAAGAGCAAAGACCTACACCACCTCAAAAATCATCAAGAGTGACTTCACAGAGGATGTCTAGAAATTAAATACAGTAAAACTATTTTAAATAACCCCAAAATCTAGAAAGATGGTATTTTCCACATTATTTAGAAATAAAGCCCTTTAACTTGGGACAGTTTTGTATGTAGACTCTTACAACACATAGAATATCTTTATGTATCACTCAGCTAGATGAATATGGCAGTCACAAGATCAGTTCTGAAAAAAAGTAAGTGTATAAACACGCTAACAGGCCAGTAGGATTACACACTGCCTCTTACTAGTCCTGTAGAGGAAAGGCTTCAGAGAACTTGAGCTTTTGCACATATTTTTAAAAAGCTACAATATGTTAAATCTTCCAGGTTTTTAGTGAGCCAAGATATGAATACACAAGACACCAATATTTTCAGTAGCTTATTTTTACTGAGTGTTAAGAAGGAAAAAAAAAACTCTTAAAAAGGCAAAAAAAGACCAGTAGCTTACATCTGACTACAAGCCATTAATCCACCGTGCTGCATACTGAAGTAAAACTTTTTCACTAGTTTAAATCTGTGACTGAGCAAAGACCACCTTCTCCAAAGCACACATTAACAAAGGCAGTCTTCACTGCAGGCTTGCTTTAGTTCAGCAAGCATTTGTCTTTTAACCAGTGTCACTGCAGCATGTACCAGACTGAGAATGTGAGAAAGTGCAAGTAACTCTTGGTAATCAGAATACTGAAAGAAAAAGATAATGCAGCTATTTTGTACTCTTAACACTACAAGAAAACAATTATAGAAGACTTCTCTTTGGCAATTTTAAGTCTGGCAAATTATGAAATAAATCATCACAAGTAAAACCTAAATAGTAATTTAGAATAAGCCACTTCTAGGTATGCTTGCTACTCCCTCGGTACTGCCCACTTTAGCTATCTCCTGCTATAAAATTGCCATAATTGCCCCATTTATGGGGAAAATCTTTTTCTCTCCTCATACTGCCAAGACTGCAAGAGCTCCCAAGCTTCTTCCAGGTTCTTGTAATTATCAGTTTCTCCTCCTTTTATTGTCTCTTGATTTTATATCTTCATCTACCAAAATGAGTGCTTTCCGTACAACACAAGGTCCACTTTTTTCATGAAGGACTTCATACATGAAGTATATCTCATCACAGGCTTTTAATGAAACAATTTCCCTTACTCTGAATTCGAAAGTTGGTATTTTTTTTGGTTATAGCAGATACAGTGAATTCAACATAACCAAACAACGTTGCAGTGACACTATACAAAGTATTCATCTAGTCAGATTTTATATCATCAATGGAGCAACTCTCACACATGCAAGAGAATCTCAGGTATTACTGGATTTAGCTCCTCATGTCAAACAAAATAAAAGAAACTCACTTTCTGCACATAACACAGAGTTTCTTTGGAGCGGGTTTGTGTGAAAATGATGAGAGGCAGGTAGTAGAACAAAAAAGGTGAGCTGATCCTTTCCGCTGATACGCAGTCTGTCCTTTTTGTAAAGGCTTTTTGCAGTTCGCACACGTGACTTTAACCTGTTTAGAAGGCTGCTGCTGGGCTGAAGGCTGGAAAATTTGCTTAGGAAGTGATGCTACAGGTGACAAGGAATCCACACCTGGTTGCTTCTGATTCCTAGGGAAGGAAGCTGACTGGGATATCCAAGAATCTTCAAGACAAAAAACCCAAACAAAAATAAAAGTGAGTGAAGAGACACGTACAAATATATAGATGAGCATTCACCAACATATGATCATAAAATTGTTTTTCTCTTGGAACTGGCAACTGTTTTCAATTCAGGGTTAAAGTACAATCCTGTTTGATGGTACCACTCTTGGTAGCTGTTGTTACAAAGGTTCAGAACATAAGAAATTTCAGGACGGTCCCATCCTACCCCTAGTGACAAGTTTCGCAGACTTTGATTCACTTGCATTGGGTTTGCAAACTGGCAACTTTATCTTCAGACAAACTGCAATTAAAAAATAAAGAGACCAACAGAGAACACGGAATGTTTAAACTAATGTTTGAAACAAACTGTAAATTTGCAAGAACACAAAATCTTAAATTTTTGTTAGTTATTTTCTTCTCAAGCTGTAACAAGTCTCTGGTGTCCAGCCTCAGTGATAAACCCTAGAACTGGGGTTTTCCCACACTAACTTCCTAGTCCAGCCTGCAGCCAGAGAAATACACTGCAGACAGAGTGTAACAGAGTGGCACCACATGTAAGGTCTGTAACTATGTCACTGATGCCTGTAAAAGTTTGTGGGTTTCTCAATAACCTTTTCAATGCAAGGAATACCAGTTAATGTGCAAACTTGTAAGGTCATGAGAGTTCTAAGTCCTCCTCGGTAGAAATCAACGAACCTAGAAAATAATATTTCATTAAGTTCTGGCAGTGCACAAATCCATGTCCCTGTGCCTCAGACTCCACTAGTCTTCCATATGTACTTTTGGAAAATAGATTACCATGGAACAAATCCATCTTTGCCCAATCTTTTGTAGCATAACCTGCTACAGGAGTAACTTGTATAATGAAAATGTAAGCAAAATATTTTCACTAAAAGAAATACATCTAGAAAGATCAGATGTTAAATTACATGCTCTGCACCTTGGTTTGGAGCACAATATACAGTTGCTCGGGGAAAAAAATCCCCCATAAAATGTCATTCCTAGGCTTTTCTCTGAAATTTAAGTTTTCATTCAAAATAATTATCACCAGAATTTAGGAATGCTGAGCTTCTGAAGACTGTCAATAATAATACATCACTTAAACATGAATTAAAACTGAGTAAAAAACAACTTTGCATTATAAAAAACATTTACACAAATTTTAACAGTATGCCAGTTATACCAAATGCTGTCACAGCTCTTGGGACTTACAGCCTTGAATGTCTTATTGCAGTAATTCACTGTGTTTTTACACTGTGGAGTGTTATTTCAACTAGTATTAATAACCCAAATAAAAGAAAGATGATTTTGAATTCTATGACTTCAGATAACAAAAACCTTAACCTACAGACATCAGCAACAGACTATACCTCCTTCTTAAGGAATATTATTTTGATCCATAACTGTTCATTAAGAAGGCCCCCTTTCCTCATACTATTAAAGGATTTTCTTAACAACATATTCTGCTGCATAACTTAAAAATTCGTTTGAGGGACAAAGTTCCAAAAACCCTTGTTAATGCAACAAACAACACACACTCTTTAGCAGTTAAAAGATAATTTTCTGCTGTGACTTTGCAGCTGTCAAGGAAGTCCTAATTCTCTGGCATGTAAGACAAGCTAGGAATTTACCCGTTGTAATGCTTGAAGGTAAACAGAAAAGGTGGAATAAAGAGGTGAGGGGAAGATGAAAAGGTCACAGAACAAGACATGTTTCACTTAAAACCATTAAAGAGGTTTACTTTCGCAGCTACGAGCATCCTTACTAGCAAACTAAGGGAAGCTACCACAGTGCCTGACCTTAAAATTCATTCAAGTGCTCTCTGCAAACCCTTCTGTATGTTTACTACCTCAGATGTATCAATATCCCAGCAGCACCTTAACACCTCAAAGTATTTTGAGGTTCACCTCTTTTCTCAAGAAGTGACAGCACACTCTCTCTCTCACCAGGAATGCACATCATGGGCAGTAGTTACATCTGCCTGCAATTCCAGTAGCACTCAACTGCCACTCATGAAAACTTGAATTTGCCAGATTCATTTGGGTTTGAAACTTTCTTCTTGAAAGGTGACTTCTCAGCATCACACTAAGATGATTTCAATTATCCCTTAGTTTCTTAAGGCTTCAGACAGACTCCCTTGACATTTTGTTGCATTTTTCCTTTCATTAACATACCACAAGAAAAGTCTAAAGATACTTTTACTTTTTCCATATCCTATCTTCATTAATACCCATTTTTCTATTATGCCTTTTTTTCACCTCTCAGTTCTCAACCATGTTACCTTACCCCCTCTGCTTTGTATTCTTTAAAAAGGATCTGCAGAATCTGGTGTTCATGTCCTTGAACTGAAAACATGTATCACACTTCCTTCATTCATTCCTGATGAGTTTCCGTGCCTCACTCCCTTATGTCTTCATCCTTCAGGTTTCTACCAAGTTTATGAGGCTATACAGTTTCATGTTCAACTTCTAACTATAATGGCTTTTCAGGTTGTTCCCATTCTTTCTCACTCATTCCACTCTAAACTGCTATAAAATGATTTCTTACTGTCATTTGTACCCTTTATTTGCAAAGCCATCTTGCAAAAATGACATCTTTTAAAAGAGCTGAAAAAAACATCAGTACAACTTGGGACAGAGGGGGGAAGAACACATCACTGAAATTTCACAGAGGTACACAGCTCTTGAAACACATCACGCTACATTTGCATTAATAACCTGGTTCAGATCAGGTCAATTCTGAACTGCATTCTCCATTTATTAGGTGTTGGCTCTGTTTCTGGAGCATCTTTGAAGCACAAAAACTAGATTAGATACTATTGAGAGAAACAAAACCAAAGTTCAGTGCAAAGCATGTAAAATTCATCTATATGGACTTCTGTTCATCTACCTGGACTTCAAGACCTTTGACATGGTCTCCCACAACATTCTTGCTGCTAAATTGGAGACTTAGATTTGATGGACAAAGAACAGGATGGATGATTATATCCAAAGAATTATAGTTAATGGCCCAATGCCCAAGTGGAAACTAGTGATGAGTAGTGTCCCTCAAGGGTCCATACTGGCCCTGATCCTATTTTGTACCTTCATCAACAACACCAATAGTGAGATTAAGAACACCCTCAGCAGATTTACTACTAATACCAAGCTGAGTGGTGCAGTTGAAAAGCCAGAGGGATAGGATGCCATGCAGAGGCACCTTGACAGCCTTGAGGAATGAGTCCACGTGATCATAAAGCTCAACAAGGTCAAGTGCAAGGTCTTTCCTCTCCATCAGTCATCCTCAATATCAGAACAAACTGGGTGCTGAATGGATTCAAGGCAGCCCTGCAGAAAAGAATCTGGGAACACTGGTAGATGAAAAACTGGACATGAGTTAGCAACGATTCTGCAGGGTGATTCTGTCCCTCTTCTCTGCTCTCGAGACCACACCTGGAGTATTGCATCCAGCTCTGGGGTCCTCTGTACAAGACAGAAATGGGCCTATTAAAGGAGGTACAGAGGAGGAACACAAATAGTGACAGAAGGCTGGAACACTGGTCCTGTGAAGAAAGGCAGTGAATTGGCACTGTTCAGTCTGGAGAAGACCGGGAGACCTTATTGCAGCCTTTCAACATATAAAGGGGGCTCATAAAAAAAAGATGAAGAAAGGTTTATTAACAATCCCCATAGTAAAAAGGTGAGAGGCAATGCCTTCAAATTGAAAGAGGGTAGGTAGGTTTGCATTGGACACGAGGCATAAATTTTTTACAATGAAGATGGCAAAATACTGGAATGGATTACCCAGAAAAGTTGTGGATGCCCCATCGCTGCAAGTGTTCAAGGTCAGGTTGGATGGGGCTTAGAGCAACCTCATCCAGTGAAAGATGTCCCTGGCCATGGCAGGGTGGCTGGTTTAGGTGATATGTCTCTTCCAACCAAAGCCATTCTATCAAAAGTACTGCAATGCTTACTGGGGACATTAGGTGCTAAACTAATTTGTGAGACAGAAGTTTTGCTGTTATGTATCTGCTGCTTCATACACAGTAGAGGTACTTAACCAAGAGGAACAGACTAACACTGATCCTGAAGAAATCTTCCAAACTATATATATATATATATAAATGGAATTATATGCAGGTTGAAAAAGACACATAAGATCATCAAGTCCAACCTTAATTCAGGACTGCCAAGTTCACCACTAAACTATGTCCCAAGCATCACATCTACACCTTTTTTAAATACCTGCAGGGACGGAGACTCAACAGGCTTCCCTGGGCAGCCTGTTCCAATACTTGATAACCCTTCTGATGAAGACATGTTTTCTAATGTATTATGTCATTGAGCATATTTTAGTCTAGAGTCACAGACAAGGTAGTGATGGGAATGAAGGGAACGAAGATCTTGCATACATATTAAGCTAAAGAACTAAGCAGTGCCACTGCTAAAAATAATCGAACATTCTATCATCAAATAGTTCAGAATTTATTTTCAGTTTTTAAGGAAACATTCAAAATTGCAACTTACCAGGATTATGATGAGTCACAGATTCTCCATTTTGAAATACATCTCCAGCCACGTTCATTCTACCAGGATTGAAAGGTCCTACACCAGTCTTGGTCTGTGAAGTCAAAGATGGGGTGTATGTTTGCAAATTAACACCAAAATTACTTGACTGCAGTCCGTTAGATACATCTCCCAAGTTGGCATTCTGCAGTGACGTTACATGTGTAATCATTAAGTTCATGTCATGCCCTTCAGTATTTTCTAAATGACCGTCACTGACAGAGCTCATAGCATCTGTTTCTAATGTAGTAACATTAGCTATTCGAATTTCAGAGTCTGGTTCTGTGGTTATACCACTATTACCTATTCCTGAATTTACCTTACTTCTTGAAAAACTGGAAGCTGAGAATTCCATTTCGTTGGTTCTACTTTTACACTCTGGAAGCCTTCGTTCATTAAAACTGGAAGCATTCTTCTCCTGTCCTTGATTTGTTTCAATGTCTTCTTCATCATCAATAATAATAGTTTCACTTATACTCCCCTTTTGAGAATTTAAGTCTTTAGGAGGAGAAAGCATTTTGCAATCATTCCCTTGAAGTTCCTCATTTTTTGATGATGTAAATGCAGTGTTCCTTTGATCTGCTACCAGTGACGTAGAATTCTGTGGAGGTTGTATAGGTTCAATAAAAACTACATCATCATCATCTTCTATAGGCGAGTTTTGGAATTTATTAGGTCTAGAAACTAAAGAACTCTGTGGCCCTCCAAATGTATTTCCTACATTTGCAAGACCTGCTGCCATGGTGGTATTCCCTAGCAGACCAGGAGTATATTCAGACAGGTCTAATCCTCCCAGAGGACTTGGGTCCATTCCAGATGTGCTGTTTGAAGAAAAACAGAGCAAGAAAAACCACAACCAATTTCAGAATAAGATACAACTTTCCAATAACAGTTCTTTAAAATGACTACAGAATAGCTTCAGTTTTTACTTTACTGTTTTCCTGAAATAACCTAAAGAAATAACAAAGTTTTTCTATGTTTTTCTTTGAAAGTCTTAACATTAATTTATTTTCTAACCCCATACTAGGAAAAAATTACTGCCATTACTAACATTTCACACACAACATCTACACATTGTTATGCTTAGCACTACATACATATACAGGAAGTAGAACTTTTGAATGCATTTATTACATTATCCTGATTTCTCAGTTTCTTTCCCATCCCACATAAGGACAAAAAGAGCCTTTTAACACTGCTTTTGCTAGACTGCAATGCAAGATCAAAAGTTAGACATGCAGAAAAAAACCTGAATTCCTATAAATTTTCATTCCCATTAGAAATGTTACAGTCTCAATATAAATATACTTAGATAATGAATGAAGCACATATCCAAGTGACTAGCAAAAAAAAAAAGCAACCTATTTCTCTATATTAACAACTTTGAAATTCAACTGATTTTCCTCCAACCACACACTGCCAAAGCTCCTTAAGTAGCCCCAAAACAAATGGAACAAAGAAGAGATACATTACTGAGCAGCAGAAAGTGGATCACCTCTCATTTGTACCCACTACCACTAACAGTTCATTTGAAGTCCAGGACTTACTAAGTCATGTTGTACTGCAACTTTCAATAACTTTCTCTCTTTTAACAGCAAGTGATGTTTATTCAGGCTCCTTTCCAACAACTACTTTGCCTGGAGGGTTTTATTTGTTTTTACTACTGTTTCATTTGGGGAATCTCTTCTTCAAAACTGTCAATTCTATCATAAATTTCAAACATTTTAAAAACCAACCTGGATATAATCAAAGCTAAGGGACATGAGATCACTCTAAAAAAATGTTAACAATAAGTTAAATTGAACAACAGGAAGAATACAGACACAATTATGTTATAATTTGGGTAGATCTTGGAGTATACACTGATGTGTGACATCACTGAGCTTTTGTGAAAGGCCAGAAGTAGTTTTCTGTGATTTTTAATAAAATCTTTATACAGGAAAGTAAATTCAGGAAGTAGAAATATCCTGCTCACCAATACTTACCCATCCAGAAATCCACTGCAATCTGTTTACCTTGTAAGTTGCTCCAAGCACTTTTATTTTCTTTCCTGTCGGGAAACTGCTCTATACCAACTTCTGCGCTTCACAAAAGTAGCGTTCTGAAAGGGGGTTAAAACAAACATTAGATATCCAAAATAGTTTCTTCAACTCAAGCTTCATCTACCAACTCTGTTCCTTAAACTAACTTCCTTCTACATTTAGTTTAGTGCAAACCTGCCTTTCAGCACTATCATCCTACTAAGTCAGAAAGTGATTCTGTTCAAACACTGCTGTGAGTAAAACAGCAACAGGACAGTTGGAGTTTTTCTCTACTCTCTCACATCATACTTCCAGAATCCTTTGTTTAATGCTGTATAGATAGAGGGAAAAAATACTGTTTGGTTAGGGACAGACAGACATAACTGCAATGAAGTAATCAAACACTAGAATTATGAAGTATATCTGTAATTAGAATATTAAGGAAATAAATGGTTCAAGTAAACTGAGTAATTGAGGAAAAAAAAATCTTAGTAGTTATATTTCTTTCCTCTCTATATTGGGTCAACCTTCTTGCTGCTTGTAGCAGAATCTACTATGCTAAAATTAAGATACAAAAGGAAAATTACAGAATATACATTATAAATTAGGCCTATAATGCAATATAAACCTTATATTGCTAATAATTTTCAAGGTGTATATAAGTGATACTTAGCACAGATTCAGGCATCCATAGCTTATGCTAACAAATGTGATCATTCACAAGAGACTGAAAATGTTCAAAGTTCAAGCCTCTATTTATTCTTCAGGTTTTATAATGGTCATTAGGTTTCCCAGAGTTGGTAACATTTTTAAAACAGAGTATCAATTTGTATAGTTACCCACCCTTTAAATCCCCAGATAGTAAAAATGCCCAGAGGAATAAAGGTAAGATATTCTTCTACACATTTACAACATTATTCAAGCCCTCTTGTCCACTAACTGAATGGCAGCAGGGAGGGCAGGATGAGGCCCAAACGGTAAAGCTGTGAACCAGATTAATCCTAGAAGAGAGGCGACCACCTTTTAATTCCTTCCTATGTTAGCCAAATGCCATTATGTAATAGCATTTGAACCACAATAAAGGTAGCATTGAATAGGAATGAAAGAGGTTTTCTTAAAAAAAAAAAAAAAATTACATTATCAATGCAGTTGGCTTGTACCTCCCTGGAAATCACTCAGTTACACTGAAGATTAATCCAATATTCTCTTTTACATATCTTACTTTTCCCCTCGAGGGTGAACAACTTAGATTTTCCTGCACCTCAGCTTTTGCTGAAAAGAATTAACAATTCTTAGAGTTTCACAGGTTTATTCCATGTATTTTCTTTCTCTACAAGGACAAAAGCATCACAAGCACATAAAGCTTTTATTAAAGTTTTAAATACACCTGAACAGATGGGAGCAAAGTAAAAAAAGAGACTATGCCAAGACTAGACCTCAGGCCTGACTCAAACATTCGCTATTCCTATTTTTACAAGTCCTTAGCAGAAAGACTTGGGTTGTATTACAGTTCATGCACATAATATGCTGCAAAGTTAAGACCCAAAATATACATATTTTTGCCTAAATCTATCTACTTTTTCCACAAGGCCCTTAGAAAGGTTTTAATGACCTATATTGTTCGGTACTACAAAAATAAGAAAAGTTTATGTGCGTAACAGTTACTGCATTGTCATAAGCAAAATCTGCTGATATTTCCTTGCAAATAGCTCCTTCCTCTGCAACAAAATTACCTATAAAGTCAAAATTATTTTTCCAAAAATGTGCAAAGTAAGGTATAGCCTGTTGTCTAAAAGCAGTAGCAGCAAGGAGAAACACAAAAACCACAATGGACATACCACAGTCCGTATTTCTAAATGGAAAACAACCCAAAAAGGAGTGATTTAGAGTGAAAAAGGAGATTTAGAAGGGGAAACTAGGAAAAAACCTCACACTTCACAACCGGCAGCAGCAAAAGATGGTTAACAATAGAAATACAACTGTTAGAAACCTGTAAGATTGATTAGACTGGTCACTGGATAAACTGCAGAGATTTTGGGGAATAACCACAAAAAACCCCAAACCAAACAAACCAACCCCCACAAACTAAAAAAAAACCCCAAACCCACAAATTAGTGAGACCTGGTCTGCAGAAAAATGCACGTTCAGTACTGCTGCAGAATAAGCTCAAGGCTTTGTGGTGATGCACAGGCAGCAAAATTACAGCTGGACAGAAACCGAGGCACTGCCAATATAGAACGGCCCTTCCTGAACCCGGCCTTGCATGTCCCTCTTCAGTTAGGCTACATCACTCACCTGGTACAAGTCTTCACACTGACATAATTTATGATCCCACTGCTATATTCAAAGTTTGATTGCTTGAATAAATAAAAGGCAAAATGCAGGTCCATCCTTCCTAGAAGGATGGCAACTACTACAGCTCTTAAGACAGCCAGCTGGGTAACACACAGGTCAAGTCTTTACTTCATTTTTGAATAAGAGTTAAATTTATGAATTGCAGAAATTGAGGTGAGGAGTATGACTACCTTAAAAAACAAACAACATCAACAACAAAAACCCTAGAAACCAAAACAAAAAAAACAAAGCCAAAACCCCACATAAACAAAAGCCGAAACTGGAATTTAAATACCTTTACCAAGTGCCTGGTATGGAGGTAGCAGAAGAGTACTCATGGTTAAATACACTTAAGAGTAAAGACAGAAAAATAAAAAAAAAATCTGGCTAAAAACTACAGTTCCACCAACACAGGGCACTTGGGACAGACATCCCAAGTAGGACCAGCACATATAACTGCTTCCACATAAAGGCTGTAAGCCTGAAAATAAAAATGAAAGAGTACTTTGGAGATAATACATAACTGAAGCATTTTCAAAAGTGAACAAAATTAATAAAATTGAGGAGACATTACTACCCTAAGATATAAACACAGGAACAAGAAGAGAGGAATAGATTTGCTCCAGCAAAAGAATACTACTTTCCGCTAGGAAAGCACAGTATCATAACTAAATTATTTACCTCAACAGGTACTGTGCTACATTTAAATTTCATATCCAAACTAGAAGAAACAGCACATTAATGGTATACTATCAATCATTTCCACTCAATGGTGACAGCACATGTGAGATAATGGCAACAAGACTGTAAAATAGTAACTGATGATTTCAGCTACTGTTGTGCAGACTAGGGGAAGAGGACAGACTCAAAAAAGGGGGAAAAGAAACCAACCCCCAAAAACCGAAAACCAACCCACCACTGAACAACATGGACAAATGTTTACGACACAGCCAACTGCAACCAGCTAGAAGACAAAAGGAAAAGGAAATCTTGGTCTAACTCTGAGCCACGCAACATAGTTCAACGTGTAATTATCCAGACAGCACTCTAGAAAAACATATCTAAATTCCCAGGGGAATAAAATAAAAAACTCATTACTTCAGCATCTTCAGAAACAAGAACAACCTAAGCGCAAGGAACCGAAACGAGGAAGCTAGAACAAAAAGCTTAAGAGTACCAAGGCCATTTAAAAGACTCACTATATTGAATATACAATTAGTCTAAACAGACTCCAAAAACCATATGAAGACTATTATCAGGATGTCTCTGATCTACAAAGATGAAGAAATCATACTGGGGGAAGTTTCATATATATTTCTCCTATTCTTTACCTTTTGCTGGATGTGCTACTGATCTATGTCAAAGCAACAGTTTGTATAAAATCCCAATTCTTGTCAATTTTGCAAACAGCACAGTTTTCCTTAAGAAAAAGAGTACCCAAGAAGACCAAGCCACTGCAGAAAACATGGAATAAACTCTTTGCACTGACGTTCAGTAAGGAAAAGATCAGGGAAGACCACATCTAATCTCTCTTTCTAGGGGTCAGGTCAGAGGAAAAATCTTGCATCAAACACAAGAGGATTTCAGAACAAATCACTAGGGCCATATGGCAGTCACTTAATATTTCTAAAGACAGTCAGCAATCTTTTATTCCAGTGTCTGCAGCCAATTATCTATGCAGAAGGTGAGAACAAGTACTCAGACTACAATCCTATCTCCATCATTAGATAAATTCACAGAAACTACAGTTGAAAATGTATCAAAAAAAGGGAGGGGGAAACTAACATGGATTTTGCAAAGAAAAGGTAATGTCTCACAGGACTACCGCAGAAATCTTTTGAAGGGTTCACATACCAACCCTGATTAAACTGGTAAACACTATGTAAGACCCCACCGGACATGTAAGTACTCACTGGACTGCAGTGGAAAGTATCTATAATAAGCATTTGAGAAAGGGTTCTCTGGGGGATTCCTAATTATTTTAAGGGAAAAATATGTCCTGTTTGCTGCTATCTCATGTCATAGGTTCCCCTCTGGGAAAGGGGGGGCCTGGAGGTTTGGATGGACACTGGGTGAAAACCACATCACAACACAGAGAAGTTACCAGAGGGGTTCCAAAATAAAATGACACAGGTCAACATATATAAGTCAAACAAAAGAGACAGTGACTCCCAAAGTGAGTGCTTTACAATCACACACTTATTCACAGCAGCTGAAGGTAGAAACTGTAAAAAGGCTATCACAGTGCTGAATGCTTAGACAGTGTGGTAGGCAAAATCACCAGGGATAAACACAAGGCAATGAACAAGGAAAGAGTAACTGCAGACATAACAGTTTAAGATCCAGGTTGCAAGTCTTTCCCTCCTTCAAATCAAAGCTACTCGATCATCAACAACCAAAGAGGAAAAACAAAAGAAGAATCAAACAAAACAGAACACATGTGGCACTACGTAAAAAACACAGTTCACTAGCATCTTGCTTATCATGAGATGTTCAGGCCACTCCCTTCTTAAAGAAAGGTAAAAAACAGATGAAGTCCTTTTCAGAGAAAGGGAAAAAACAGATGAGTTCCATGGATAATTCATACTAAAGGAAAAGACTTCTCAGTGAAAGAAAAACAACTGAAGAAAGATGTTGATTCTGGAAGAATAAAAGATAGAATTGCCCAATGTCTTACAAGAAAAAAAAGGTGCCCAGTCAAGTAATTAAGCAGCTTTAATAATCTATTGTGCATGAAAACATTTTCTTTTTTTCTTAGTTGTGAGAATTACTGTTGTAGAAGGCAAAGGAAGATAGAAATGCAATCACTTCAGACAGGGACTGGGCAAACATGAAATAAATGTACTGATGACTTAAATACCGTGGTCTAAAGGCAACTCTACAGTTCTTAGCCAGCCAGCTGAAAACTACAACACACCCGCAGAAAAAAATCAGGCGATAACTCAAAAGCTTCTATTCCTAGCCGTCACTGTTGCAAACAGGTTACTGAACTGTCTACTAACCTAGTACAACATTTATTCTAACTTAGTAGAGGAATAATAACCTCCTTGCAAAATAAATACAACTAGCCTCATAGAAGTATTACCCACTTACACAAAATCTGAATTTCAGCCCATGGCTGTCAGAGTGACTTTAGCAGGTATATGAGTGCCAATATTTTGGTAAAAATATTCAGGTTAGAGGCTAATTTGAATGTATCTTGATGTTCTGAGAGGCTATACGGTTCTAATGATCACTAGCTGATCCTGACACTTCTCTGACCATAACATCACTTAATTCCTTAATTCAGCTACTTCCTAAAGTTCCTATCCTTATTACAAAAAGTCACTTCTTATCACTTGACTTCCCACAAGTCTGATGATTAAAAACTCAATAAAGACTATTTGTAAAAGAGTTATCAAGAAGCTCTCTAGCCTAACACTGTGTTGCAATATCTTAATAGGACTCAGGAACATTCATTCCCTACACAATCAGACGTAACCTACATACCACAAGCTTTCTTGGGGTACGAGCCACCAATCCATTTTGTAATTTAAGCCAGCTTTAAGCTAAATCTAAATGTACTGCAGTGTAGCCTCAATTTGAGTACAGTGAAGGACACAGACTGTGTATGGACAGATTCCTATCTATGAAAATACGACTGCACATCAGAACAAAAGGTTGCAGAGTCCTTCTGAGTCACCAGATACAAAACTCTTACCACAGGCAACCACACAATAAAATAATTTTTGCTAAACATTCTTATTAGTGGGTTTTGCCTCCTTATATTCTTCCCAAGGGATATCTAGTCATCAGCCTTAGCATTTTATGGTCAGATATGCCTTGGCTACAAGGTGGCTCTGATTTACTGTTAACTTTTACACCTCTAACAAGAGTTTTAACACTTCTGAAGGTCTACCTAGTTACCAGGTCCACAGACTCACTTTGTTATGCTATCATGTGGCATAGCTGTTCCTGCAACCATACACATAACCAGACAAAAGCTGATCCAGCTGACAGAGACTTTGCTGCTATAGCCCTTTCGAGCCAGATCAGTTCCCCAAAACAAAAATTTCTGTGCAAGAATACTACAGTTGTGTGTCAGCATAACAAGGCTGATGGCACTGAAGCCCTGAACTTCAGCACAGAGATTCTTTTAGCAGACAGGATGGTCATGAGAAGCTGATAGTCACAGACTGAACTGCATCACCATATAAAACACTCCAACAGGCATGCACTAATTGACAATGATGCAAGCAGTGACAGACTGAGTATTAAAACACGCCAGACTGAATTCTGTAACACATATATATCCACTGGTCACAATACCTAGGGTATGTGAAACATGCAAGACTTCAAGCAAACCTAAGATGTATTAATGCCACTATGATCCAACTAACTCATCAGTCTTCCGGCTTCACACACAAATCATGCCAGTGAGCTCAACATAAATACTTGCATATTTAGGGCTAAACTCAAGTGCAAGTATTCACAACACCAAAGTAAAACAAGGGTCTTTCTTAAATTATTATACAAGTTTAAGAGTCTGAACAACATTTAATATAAACCCATCAATGCGTTTGTATTGTATTGCTGGTTTTTCTGAACGCAGTATCCTGTTCCTGATAGCTCTTACCTAAGTTTAGCTTCATAAAAGCCTGATAACGCGTTTTCAGCCTTGAGACACTACTCCAGAATTTACTTCCAGTAGGTCTGGAGCTTCTTCAAATTCCATTCTTTGCCCTGATTTTCATAGAAGTTGGATGGATTGAAGAAATTAGCTTACTAGAAGTCATTATGTAACACTCAAAATGTATTTGTCATGCAAATGTCAAGAGAATTCAAAAAAGCATAATGCAAAGACCTCTAATCCAGCAGAGACAGCAACTGAGAACAGCAAAAGGACAAGATCTACATAGTGAAAGAAATATTTTGAAGCAGATGAGTCGGTAAATTTTGGGTTTATTCACAAGAGAAACTATTTACACACAACTAAAGCTTGCAAACTTTGGTATCCTCCGAGCATTTTAACTACACTGCAGCCACCAGTGTTACATATGAATGCTGACACCTGGTCTTCAACTGATGCTTCCAGGAACATTTGAATAATCTTACTTAACGAAGCCTCTTCCTTGAGTGTTCCTACTCAATGACTGCTAAGAAATGCTCCCCTGCATGCAGCAGCAAAATTAAGATTCAGGGTCAACCTCAAACTTGATTCTATGCAAGGATATCCAATCCAAGCACCGATCATTCTCAAGATTACTCAACAGATAATAAGCAGCACTTGGCATAGGAATTCAGGGCCAATCAAAATCTTAATGTTGATTAACAGTGCCTAAGTTACAGGGCAGCCATACTGACATATATCTCCCCCTTACACACTTCCAATGTATTTCAAGGCTGTTTAATCATGAAAAGACACTGATCAGCAAGAAGACAGCACTGTTTCTAGCCTCAAAAGCCATTATATATAATGCAGCAGACAATAAATTTTATCTCTCTACTATTCAAGCAGCAACCTTATCCTGGTTAAGGATATCCTTTATTATAAATGGAATAGAAGGGTGAAACAAGACAAAGAAACAAAGGACTCACAGAGGAAGTTACATCTAAATCCTTATCTATTACTTATACCCAAATGTATATCTACTTCCAAAAAACCAGGCAAGACTAGCCCACAGCAACAGACTTAAAAGATAACTTAAGTGGAACGGGAGTACAGTAAGGGTAGGGCAACACTATGCTAAAGATATGAAAACAGGAAAAGGGAATGTAAAATCTTGAAAAATAAAAATAGCAAAAAGTGGCATTAATGCAGCATGCAAAGAGGTCAAATAGTCATGTGCTGTACCTCAACTTTTAAAAATGTAACATTTAAAAGGATAAACATAAATACCGAATGCCTAGATCAGAAACTGACCTGAGAACGGTGAAATTATTTACATGTCGGCCTGGGCAATAAAATACAGGCCACCAACAAATGTCAGTGGGTCACAGCACATATTTCAAAAACATGCCTTACTCTTGCTCCCCAGGGAACAATAAAGATTGAGAATTCAAAGCTATGAAGTCCCTAGCTTTGGCTGGCATTTCAAGAGCAACTAATATACACAAATAGCACACAATCTTTCAAATTTGTCAAGTTAAAAGAAACCGGGGTACAGCCAATTATATATAATCAAATCTGGAAAAAAAAACAGACACAGGAGAGGCAAAATCTCAAGTGCAAGAATTTCCCAATATTTCACTGTCTTAGCTATTCAGTTTCCTTTGTTGCTACTTAAGCCTATTACCTGCCATTCTATCAACAGGTATCACTGAAAAAAGCCTGGCTTTTCCTTCTCCATATTTTCCCACTAATTAGTTGAAGACAGCAGTAACCTGTCCCCCCAGCCTTCTCTTCAGCCTGAACACACACAACCCTCTCAGCTTTTCCTTCTTTGTTAAGTGCTCCAGCCCTCAAAGCTGGTGGCCTTACACTGGACTCACTCCAGAATACCTGCACCTCCATTAGAACAGAGTCTTAACAAAAACCAGACTAAACACTGTAGATGAGTTCTCCCAAGTACCAAACAGAGGTGAACAGTCACATCCCTTAAACTGCTGGCTAGAGTCTTGTTTAATTCAGTCCAGCATACTGTTCACATTCACCCTACCAGGGTGCACTACTCACACTGAACTTGCTGTACACTAGGACTAGCCAAAGCTGCCTTCCATCTTATCAGTGCCCAACTTGTACTATTCCCAAACATTCTGGAAACAAGGACATTTTTCTAATAGTCAACATGGACTTCTAATGCTATTCTTCATTAGAACTACCTCTTATTTAGTTGGGAGGTTTATTTTTATTTTAAACTAGCACTGAGTCTACATTCATATATGTAGAACCCATGAAACAAGTCACTGCATGGCAACAACCATGCCCAGTGGCACGCCACTTCCCAGTGCCTATGGCACAAATTGGTTTTTTTTTGGTTTTTTTTTTTTTACAAATGCTTCTAAAATATTTTCTTTCTACTTTTGCATGTGTTTAGAGAAAAAACTGACATGCCATAATTCCTAAAGGAAGAAGTTTGCAGGTAGACCATTTTTCTTGCCTTTACAATAACTAACATCAGCTAACAGTCTCAACCATATTTTTCAGCCCTGAGAAATAATCAAGTATCAGCTAAAAGCCTAGTATTTTGGGCCTGGTATGGACAAGTTTCTTCAACAGAATTTACCTGCAGTGATTAGTAGTCAATGTATCTAGTGATTCAGAACACAGAAAACTCAATTTAAAAGAGTATGTGAATATTACGCTACCTGTAGGAGGGAAACCCATGAGGACTATGACCAAGCAAACAAATGGCCAGTGAAGCTACAGCATAACAAAAGAAAGAAAAACTTATCGCCACAAACAAAATGAGATAAAAAAGAAAGGGGAAGAAAATAAAAACAGTCACAAAAGAGTTCAAGTTCTGTGCTGAGGTAAGGTAGATGGGAAATGGGATCCAAGGCAAGAATAGATACGGTCAGCAGGACTAGTATGATAGGTTTTCACAGCTGCACTGGCTGGCTGCAAGTTACATTATGCAATCAAGACTCCAGGTTAGCAAACTATTTTTAAAATGTAAAAGGTAGTTTTATTTTTAAATAAAATGCATATTGTGTTTGCTAAGACTGCAGTTCCACAGCAGCAAACCACATCCAGCCTAGGACAGGACTACTCTGGTTTTGAATTCCTATCACCCACTTTCTCCAGCACAACTTTTCCTTCCCTTTCTCCCTAGCTGTTTATGGGTCACAACAGCCAACCCACCGTGGGAGTTAAAACGGTAGAAAACTGAACACGAAACACAGAGAAAACATACACTCACATAGCTCTTCACCCTCAAATTTCATTGTAACAATTCATGGAGCTAAATTCACTCTCAAAATTAAAAACAATTAAAAAAAGCCAGAAAAGACCAGTGGTGGTACAAAGAGGATGGGACAAATGACAAACCCAAGTAAGGCTGGCTTAAATGGTCATACAACCAAGGATATATACTTGTAATTTAAGCTCAGGAAACATACACTACACAGCACTTAAGACAATATTTTGTCTTGAGTCCAAATCTGCAATTGAAAGTGTATTTTGAGGCTTTAAAAAATAGCCTATTATAAACTTTTCTAGTGGGGAGTTTTTCAAATAGTCTTTAAACTTTTGCCTAAAAAGAAGTGATGCCTCAATAAGTTCCTCCAACTGCTAGTTACTGTACCTGCTAAAAGGCAATCACACAGTTCCCTGTGTGATTTTGTACTGCTTGGGCAATAATTGACACTGAAAATTAAGCCTCTAACACTGAGGAGTGATGGGGGGGGTGGGGGGTAAGAAAAGCTCACCCTATTACCTGCTACATTAATGGGCCGATAGTTACTCCTAGACCAGAATGTAGTCACACCATAATCTGTTAACGGAGAAATAGACTGAGTTTCTGAAGACTGTTAATAGGAAGCATGTTTTCTACTCCTTCTTAAGTCACTCTTGTAGGTCTCCCCCAGACTTTTGTGTTCTTTAAAACTGTAAGAAAAGGCTGGACTTAGTTCAGATTATAACTACTGTAATATAATTAGTAATGTAATACAATATTAGTTAGACCATCTCGGTATTTCTATTTGTTAATTCTTTGGATAGAAGTATATATAATAGTGCTCAAACACACTGATGATGGCAACAATACCAAGATAAAGCCAACATTTGCATCCGGTAAAAAACAAACAAGCTTTGTTGCACTATCCATTTTCCATCACTTCTAAATTGTAATCATTATTTTATCATATGTATTACAAAGAATTTCTTATCTGGCCTCTCTAGGTACTTCTTGGTTTCTTTAATGAAGCACTACCAACCAGACAAAACATCGCTTTTTGAATGAACATTTTTTTCAAAAATAACATAACCACCATCACAAGCAAAAGTACTATAACTACTAACAATAATAAACAAAAACCCAACTGTGCACACAGAAAAACTAGTTACAAATTCAAAAGACATCTGGTAAAATGCTTCCAGCTTAATTAGAACTCTTAAACGTACATAGATTGGTATATTAATGGTCAACTGTTGTTCAAACAAAATGATGAAATTATTTCAGGTGTAAGAGAACATTTAAAAAAAAAAAATTAAAACACTGATACCACACCCATAGATTGCAACTCTTATCACATACTCCCAAAGCTACTGGCCACATTATGCTAGCCACTGTGCAAACACAGCGTAACACTGTTCAAAGAGCAAACAACCTAAACATAAGGGACAGCAGATGGAGAGAGACAAAAATGAGAACACCAGGAAACAGCACCACCATAAACAATGGTTAGAATCAGTTCTTGTTCTAAGGATGGTGTGTTTGAGTCCCAGGGTGACAGGAAAGGTGGTGGTTTGGTTTTGTTTTCAAGCCAGCTTCTTTAGCGTTAACAGGTTACGACTTCTGGTAAGGGTGTACACATAGAACTTCCCCAAGTAAGAGGAGCATCACAGGAGAATGGAAAAAATTGTAACTGCCCATGATGTCACTTCCTAAAGAGCAGTTACAAGCTCTAACAACAACAAAAGATAGATAGTACCCTTAGAGCTAGATAGTATCTTCACAGTTAAATTCTAACTTTAAAGGGAAGTAAAACCTGCTAGTTTTACAGCTACAAAGATGCAAAAATACCAGACCGTGAAAAAAGAAGACCAGGAAAGCACTCTGGTTTAGGATCCTGAATCTGTATCAACAGAGCAGGATCATTATTTTTACGGCAACTATTAAGAAAAACTGATACCACACAATACACAGATCAAAGGTGTGGTATGAGATGCAATCACGTGATTTACTAACACAACTAAGTAACAAACAATTGTTTACTAACTGTTAAGAGACGGCTTACTTTGTGGGGAAAAATCTGCAGTCTGATGGAAGAGTAGCATGAGCTATGTCTAAAACACAGGCTAGATCATGAGCTTAAACCAAAGATCTCATGACAATGCTGTCTACAAGTGACAGCAGTCCTCCCTTTGGGAAGGAAGGATTGCCTTTGCAATAGTAGCTTTAGCTAAAGGTCAGACACCTGCAAAGAGAAGTCAGAAGCACACACACAGATTTAGCTAGTATAGAAGGCAGCAAGTCTGGAAGAGAGGGAGACTTGAAGGTCATCCATACAGGGATGGCAGCTGAGTTTATGAACGAGTTGAACAAAATAACTTTTAGAGAAATATGATGTTGTATTAGGGGTAAATACCAAGCTGGAGAGAACTTACACAGATCCAAAGAAAAAGAACTCCAGAAAGACGTTAAGGTTTCCACCAAGGTTAAAGTTTCAAGGAGATGAGAAAACAAGAAGCAGAAGAAAGTTGCATTATGAGTGGGCTTTTGTTTAATGTTCAGTACAGTTGTATCACACAAAAGAGTGTAAAAGAACACAAGATGCCAATACACTTCCAACAAAAGCCTACAGGAGGAAAATAAACACACCTATCTTTCTAGGACTGACTATGAGCTGTAACAGCCCTCAATTAGAAAATTGTGCACACAGTAAAAACTGGCATAATTCACTGAATTGCTATCTTCTTCCAATGCCATCTTTCACAACAAAATATTAGAGGAAACTGCACATAGGAATCCCTACAAACTCTTCCATAATACCACTGCCTTCTCCCAGTGATTTAGTTTATCTGCTGGCCCCTCAAAAGTTGCATCAGTGAGCTATGGTGCAAGTATCAAAGCAGCTGTTGTGCTATCAGTGTACGCCCAAGCATACCACCTATTACACGGGGGAAAAGCTGCAACTGAGATAACTTCTTGCTTAGCATGTGCCAATACTGAAACAGATGAGTAGGGATCATGCCTTAGCAGACTTCTGCACAACACTGGGTACACAAATTTAGGTATTACAGCTTTTGGAAGTTATGGTGACGCTAACTGAAGGATTCTGATAGTCTTGTAAGGCACAGAGTGCCCAATTCATTTTTTTTTTTTTTAAGAAGTAACATTTTTTAGAGACCTAAACCCATCATTTCTGCACAAGAGCAAACAGCATTAAGTAGTCTCATCTCAGACAAACAAAGCAAACCAAAAAAGTAACACAATCCTCTTGTGCTGCTGACACTCAGAGTGGTTGGCTACAGCACTGCTACAGCCTGAGTATGTTTCAAACCAGTACTGCAGCTACTCTGTTCAGAGCACTGAACACTTGCTTCTGCACCCCTGCCTCTGTGATGAATGCCTGCCACTCCCTTCAGATTATTCCCCATTAGCTGATGGTGGAAGGAGCAGAGAAGAAGGTTATGGTAAAGCTAGCTCCAAAAAAGTTTAGAAAACACGGACAAAAACAAAGCACTTAAGCATAAGGACAAATTTACAAAGTGCAAATGCCTTCTGAACACAATTTGAAAAATACATCGGTGGCAATCATGTCACTGGAAACTCTCAGTTGACCACAAAAGTTAACAATGTGCGTAGACATTACTTACTTGACTAGTAAAACCTGAATTTGTCATCTGTATTATAATCCTTGATTGAAATAATTTTGTTTTGATAGCAATGTGGAGTAAAAAACCAACTTTAATCATTGACATGTTCAATCTATGAGATATTTCAGGTGAAGGTACGAGAATAACTCAGTGGACACATACAATCTAACCTAAAGGACAGTCACTGATCTCAGCTATTGCAACTGTTGATGTTATCATCCTTACATATATAGAGAATCAAACATTTTGTGTGTGTGTCTCCTATTGAACACTAACGGCACTGAGTTTCATAGAATAAGTATGGGTATTGTCTTAAAATTGATAATTCCTGGAAGTTCATGGAAGACAAAAACCTTAAGTTGTCCGAACAATTTAAGCATAAAAAAGTGGCACTGAAGTCATAGTATCGTTTGGGTCATAAAAGACATTTAAGATCATTTGGTACAACCATTAACCTGGCACCACAATATTCACAACTAAACCATGTCCCTAAGTGCCACATCTACACATCTTTTAATTACCTCCAGCAAGTGACTCCACCACTTCCCCAGGCTGCTTATTCCAGTGCTTGACACGAAGAAATTTTTCCTAATATCTAACCTAAACCTCCCCTGGTACAACTTGAGGCCATTTACTCGTAAGCTACTGCTTGTCACCTAGGAGAAGAGATTAACCCCCACCTTCCTACAACTTCCTCTCAGGCAGCTGTAGAGAGTGATAAGGTCCCCTCTGAGGCTCCTCTTGTCCAGGCTAAACAACCCGAGCTCCCTCAGCCGTTCCTCACATGACTTTCCTTCAGACCTTTCCCCAGTTCTGTTGCCCCTCTCTGGTCACACTCCAGGACCTCAATGTCTTTCTGATAGTGAGGGGCCCAAAACTGAACGCAGCACTCAAAGTGTGGTCTCACCAGTGCCAAGTACAAGGGGACAACCTTGAGTCCTCCCTAGAGTCCTGCTGGCTACAGTAGTGGTGATAACAAGCCAGGATGCCACTGGCCTTCCTGGCCACACTGCCAGTTCATGTTCAACCAAGCCAACCAGAGCAGTAAAGAATGCTCCTCAGCCTCTCAGTGGGTGGTAAGGGATGGAGATGCACAGGACAGCAAAGACACAAAGCTTGTTGATGCATTAGAAACCACAAAAACACCTGAGAACAGTCCCATGGGAATTAGGGCCTCTCTTCCAAAATAGGTGGCAGGATGAACAGCACAAATGAAGTGCATCTACATCAACACATGCAGCACTGGCAACAAACAGGAGCTGGAAGCTACTGCGCAGCTGAAAAACTATGATATAAAAATCAATATAGTCAAAGCACTAACTGAAGAAGCCACACCATTCAGCTGCATTCCAGAAGTCTCACACTGCTCCTTTCTACCTAAAATTACTCTTAGAAGTACAAACCACTATGCTAATATTAGCATTTCAATAAAGCAGATCATTCATATATCAAGTTAGCATCTACTGCCAGCCATATCTGCCAGCAGCACAAAGGACAGGCTACAAGTATGAAAGAAAAGCTACATTTCTTCTGAACTCTAATCTCTCAGAAACCCAGTTATCCACATAGAATATTTACCTAGTAAGATTAAATCAATGAAACAAAGAAGTTGCAAAGAAAGAACTTTCAACTGTGGAGTTAAACACAACAGTGTCAGTGTACATAATACTCCTGCAGAATACAGGGCTGTAAGAGCCTCATGAGACAAGTATTATCTCAGACTTCTCATGGGGGACACCTTACTAGTCTTTTGAACTCTTCTGAACTTCAGGTTTCAACCCCTTTCCACAGTTCATTGTTATTTGTGAGGGAAAAGAGAAATAGTTCTCCATAACAGTGACATTAGTAACAATTCTTGGTATCAATTTTTCATGGAACTCCTCTTTCCATTTTTGTTGCAGGCTATATCAGTGGGTTGTTAACTCAGACAATGTGACAGAACTTCAGAAATTCTGTATTTAGTCCTCATAACCAAAATGAAAACCCCTGTAAGAAGATTGCTCATGATGCTTCTAGACCAAAAAAAAACCAAAAACAAACAACCTCAGCAAAAATCCAAAAGAGGCTGTACCAGTTTTGGTCTCACATCCCACTGTATATTTGAACAAGCTCCACAAGAAGACAAAGAAACTCGCTTTCCCTTTTTTCACTAGCACTTCTATGTTCTTGCTGATGCAAATTCCTCTTAACATGTTATTCCAGGGCACACAACAGTAGAATGCAATCACACATTTGAGGTCAAAGAGGATTAATAATATAAACTTATTGCTCTAATTAAGACAGTCTTTTATTAAAACAAGTTATTTTTTTAACTACCAAATAACATGGCTAAGGAGTTTGGTTCCTAGAGCTGAACTCCCAACACTAAGCGCTGAATACATTCCTACACACAACAGCATGGTCCTGTCACATGCCACAAGAAGGTCATACCACCAACACTGCAGTTGGAAGACAACATGCTATCTACTAGGATGCTTTTTGCAAGACGTTTACTGAGTGTCAGTAAGGTTTATTGAATCTTGGCTGTACAGTTGTTCTTGGCAGTATGCTCATCTTTTCACAGGCTGTCACACAAAGCTGCCATAACTTTTTTTCAAACCAGCTTCAGCACTCAAGAGCCTTTTTCACTCCCAACACAACAGCCTCCCTACTTCCAAAGCATTAGTTGCCTTGATCACTCTTAGAAGTAACTCTTTTTTACATGAAGAAGCATTAGAAAAAGCTGAACAGCTATTAGACTGGAATGTATAACGAATCAGAAGTAAAATTAGATGGTAGCCTTACATCCAAGACATGGTGAGAGTTAAAACATTACAATTTTTTAATTACAGTAGGAAGTCAAGGTTTGGAACAGACCACTTTATTAATGATAACAGGCCATACAAACTCTTAAAGACTTTCATGTGGTTAGTAATTTTAAACCCTCAAAATAAATCCAGATCTGATACCTTCTTCCTAAGCAATGAGGTTTTGCAGCAAACCACTCATTCTTTGTAGGCATAGCCACCAAAAAGTGACAAAGAAAGTTGCAAGCTTTGCAAATCTGGAAAGACTACCACGTGCACTGGCAAATGAGGAAAATACAGTGAAAAAAATTCAAGATATAAGCGGTAGGAAACACTGCAACACCCGAATCCGTGCTGTACCCAAGCAAGGGACCCAAAGTGCAAAACAGGTGCTGCCTTTTGGGTTTGTTCTTGGGCTGTATGCTGCCCACTGGAGCTGTGGCACTGCTGTGCCACCCACCACCACCTTTAGTGTCACAGCCTCCACATCACATCCCAGTTTGGGAGCATCCACTGCCTAACTTGCTCCTTCACTGCACTACTCCATGACTTCAGAATCCCTCATGCAGCAAGAAAACAGACCCAGCATTAAAAATGGCAGGAACCAAATCCAAGCTACATCCCAGTCCTACTCACAGGAATTGGCAACCAGGCTCTCCTTAGCCAACCTAACACCCAACCAGGATCGCAACCTGCTCTGAAAAATCCCACATAGACAAAATACCAAAAGTGCTCACTTATTGAGAAGCTGTGGGCTTCCCCAGTGCTCTCCAGCTTTCTGGGGAAGGGGCAAAGCAGACAGCTCAGAAGCCCCACCAAGGCACACAAACTGCGACTGGCATCCAACAAAACCACGCAAGCAAATGTGTGGGCGCAGAGAACGAGTCTGAGTGCACAAAAGAGAGACGAAGGAGCACCCTTCGCAAACTGCTGGGCGATTTTAAACCTCTCGTGCCTCTTCGTAGCTTCAAGATGACATGCAGGACATGAGGCTGAAGAAACCGGGGCGGGGGGGAAGAAAAATTCAAGATGGCTGAAGGTGTCTTGTCACGGATTCTCATACACGCTCCAGAACTCTAGAGGGCACTCGAAATATGCCCTCGACCTCCTGAGGGCCGGGTACCATGCGCGGCGGAGGCAGCCCGTCGTCTGCTTGCCGGAGGTGGTATTGCAGGAGCGATGTCTGCAGCAGCAGCAGCGCCCACCCCGAGGAGGAGCCGCCTCACAGCCATTACCGGGGCTTCGCCCCAGGGCAGTAGCTGCCGGACCCAGGAATTTCCCCACCCAACCCTGGAGGCACCTCCTTCCACCCCTGCCCCGCGGAAAACACGGGGGGCGTGGGTCAAGCCCTCCCTAGGCAGGTCTAGCAAAGGCAGAAATAGACACACAAATAGCACTCACAATGGAGCTCCCTCTCTCCTCGTTGGTCTCTGCCAAGGCTGCACCAAACTGGGCTGGAGCCTACGGGAAAGACACGGGGTTAACGCGGGGCAGCGGGGATGGGGCAGTGCCCCCTTCGCCTGGCCGGGGCAGGTACCGCCTGCATCGCTCACCACTTCCCTTCAATCCCAATCCTTCAAATAGATAAATAAATAAACACGCTCGCTGCCCTGCTCGGGGGCGGTGGGGTACTCCTCACGGCACACACACGCCGCCTGCCGCCGCCGAAGGAGAGGGGACTCGGAGCACCCCGCTCCCGGGGGCGCCGCCGCACCGGGGGCTCAAGAGGGCAGCGGCGGCACCCGCGGCGGGGAGCGGCCAGAAATACCTGCGAACTTGCCCGAGCAGCCCCGACCCGGTGCCCGGGGGGCCACAGGGCCGGCAGCGACAGCGCCCCCTGAGCCGGGCAGGCGCCCGCAGCCCCCGCCCGCCGGCGCGGCACTTGCCCCCGGCCTCGGGTTTGCCCCCCTGCAGTCGGCCAGCACTGCCGCCTCCTGTCCGCCATTAGAGGGACCCAGCCGAACAATACGGGAGCGGAGCAGCGGCGGAGCGCCGCGCCGNGAGGGCGGTGGGTGGGGGACGCACCGGGGCAGAACAACAGCCGAGGGCCCGGCGAGGAAGGGAAGGAGAGAGTTAAAATAGGAGGCGCTAGAGCAGACCCGGCCCTTCCCCCAAATGCCCCTGGCCCCCCCACATCTTCCCCTCGGGGCTTGCCCCTGGGTACCCCCCCTCATTTACCCCCGCCGCCCCGCTCCGGGCCGCGATGGTACCCGGCGGGGCTGCCCTCGGGGCCGCCCGCGCCCCCCGCCGCCGGAGGTGGCGTCGCGGCGGCACGACGGGGTACTTCTCCCGGGTAGCCAGGAGGCACGGTGGCTGCTCTCCCATCCCCGCCCTGGGGGCAGCTGAGCGCCGCCAGCCCGGCCCGGTGCGCCCCCGCCTTACCCAGCTGCCCTCCGCCTACGGGCACCGGCCCCCCCGCCGGGGACGCACGCACTCTGCGTTACTCCTCCGGCGCCTCAACTCTAACTCGGTCCAGTCCCGGGCGAAGCGCAGCTTCTGGCGAAGGGGAGGAGGAACCGGGCCAAGCGAGCTCGGGGAGATCCGCCCCCCTGGCCCGGCATTGGCTTTCCCAGAGGGCGGGCTCTGGCGCTGGGCTAGCCGAGTGGGTGCGCCGCCCATCCATCAGAGCCGCCCGCAGCCGGTTGACCCTATAAACTGCCAATCTTCCTCCTGGCCATGCTCGGGGTTCTTCCCACTTTGATCCATCAGATTTGAGGAACCCGGATCGTTGCCCACCGACCGGCTCCTCACCCGCGCCCGAAGGGCTGCTCTGGGCGCTCCCAGCGCTGCTCCTGGACCAGCGGCAACTTGCCGAAGTTGCGGAGCCGGGTGCGCCCCGCCGGCCGCCGGGGAGGCTTGGCCGCCCGTCCGGGCCGTGCGCTCGGTGCCCGCGGGCGCCACCGCTCCGCCCGTGGGGCGCGGGATCGCCTCTCCCGCCCCGTGCCCCGCCGCCAAGCCAGACGGCTGGGCATGGCCCTCCGGGAGCTCCCGCTCCTGCCCTGCCCTCCCCTCAACTAGGGC